>JAPYZA010003853.1:0-15447 GCA_030522685.1 Eupelmus azureus | reverse complement strand
TCATTTGCAGAGGTTCGAATGTCAATGGTCTTCCTGGAGAAGATCTTTGGCTCCTAGACGTCCGATAAATTCATTTTCTTTAAAAATTAATATTAAACCAGGAGCGATAACTTCATAAATCTTTATATAAATCTGAAAATAGTTTGAATCTTTTTTAAGAGTTGTAAGAATAAACAAAATTACAGAATGTATTTTAAAAACATCATTTTACTTTGTGTGGTTGCTGCACTTACAACTTTGGTAAGTAAAAGGTTATTAAACATAATATATTATATTGATAATTTAAAATAAGTCTATTTAAATGAACTTAAATTTTATTTATTTAATTATTTATGTTATAGTAATTAAGAAATTGTATTTTAATAAAGAATAATATTAAAATACAATTAACTTACAATTACAATTAAAATACAATTAACTCGCTGCGCTCGGGCGCTAACTTCACGCCGTGCCATAAAGAGCTACGTATGCCACTAGTATCGTAATGTACTATAATTATCTTGCACTAAATAAACCTTATCACTAGAAGTTGAAGGTTTAAAAAACTTTAAGAAACTTTGCATCCATATTAAAAAATTTTGTGACGTAAAATAGTAAGTTTATTTTATATTTGTGAATAATTTTAAGTTTCTATATGTTTATCTCTTATTGCAAGCATTACAAAAAATGTCTGTACAACAGGTTTTAGAATGTACAGCTGCTGCAGTTAAGTCTTTCGCGAAATCTGAAGTTACAAAAAAAGGCAATAAAACGTATACAGATGAACTAATGTTCTACTACTAATTGAAATATGTACAAAATGAAGTTTAATGTGAAATATGTACAAAATTAATAAAAATTGTTTTTAAAAAAGTTAACTGCGTATTATTAGCTTAATTTTTTAAAATAATATTTATATACCAGCGAAAACCTTTTAGTAAAGTACAGAATAGTACTATACAATATCCAGTAGTTTTTTCTTTTATAAATAAAGAGAGAGAGAGAGAGAGAGAGAGAGAGAGAGAGAGAGAGAGAGAGAGAGAGAGAGATGAAGAGACGAACGTATGCCTGGAGGTTTCGTCAAGACACCTCATCGTTTCGGCGTCTACGCGGCCAGCATAAATACTGCAAAGTATCTATTCCTGCTATGTGGTCTCTATTTTGGATAGTGTTTAATTTTTTCCTCTGCCTGAAATTTGAACATTAAACATCTTGCGTCATGCATTTATCAATAATAACTTCAGTCAATGAATATAGTTTTCATGTAAATAGCAATAAAATGTATATATTGGTTAAATCGTTAAATGTGACTGATACTAATCGTACAAATACAAATTTACTTGTAAGAAATATTTGATGACAACATATATCGCGGCGGAAACAAATGATGACTGAAACCAAGCATTGGTGAATAAGTATATTAAAAACTTTGTTGTTATGATCCTCTCCTTTGGATTTAATTGCATTGATTTTGTTTATCATTATCATTTGTAATAATACCAGACGTATATGCATAACTGGTGTGATTATGCAAGTAGAATATGATTTTTATAGGGTACTTATACATATACTAAAATTTTAGACTATGAATAGAATTATGAATAACAATATTAATAACAACATCATCGTATTTATGAATGCAATTTATGGCGAACCTCAGTTGATAAGAGCACATCTGTCCGTACCAGCTGATTATAAAATTTTAACGAATTAATATGCGGGTACAGTTTTTAAGGTATATACAGTGTCAATCAAAACAGTACATTTCGATACGGATGTGGAAGGTGGTTATGTGAGACGTTTTCCGCCCGAGCAAAGCGATGGTGAAAAGTCGCACGAGGCAAAAATCACCTTATGCACCAGTATCAAACCATATTTTATGCCACGAAAGCCGAAAAATCATCTTAAAGTTAGGATTTCGAGGTTAAAGTGGCATATAATAATTTAGTCATCGCCTTACAATATTTAATCTGTGTAATTTTGTTATTCAATAAATTAGCCTAATTGTTCAATAAAATAGTTAATATTAGCATATCAATTCAACGAAACGTAGCTATATAAAGGTTACACTTTGTAGTTGGACTTTTATTTTTTTCGAAATTCCTTGCATTATGTAAATGAAACTATAAATGTATGCAAAATAATAGAGAATGAAAATCACTCTAAAGTCTTATATCGGTTCTGCAGGCGTGTATAAAATAAAAATAACAAATATTGAATTTTTCTAGAGGTTCTATATAGATTTATTGATTGAAAAAAAATAAAATAAATCAATTGTTATGCTAATTTGTGGTTTAATTCCTTATCAACAAACAAAATTCTTTTATGTCCCATATAACTCTCACCCTCTTATAGTACTATAATTTTTCAAATTCAATGCTGCTTCTTATCAGGTTGATGGTGTTCTAGTATTTAAAAAGTACTGATTCATTACTTACTTGAAATCTTCAAGAAGACTGTTTAGCTTACTTTATGGTTGACTGGAGGTTAGCTATCGTCGACTTTAGCATGAAATGTTTCTTTCTATATACCTTGCTCTCGGAGGCTATTGAACACGAGTATTGTACAAATGCCTTATTACTATTTTTTTATTCAAGGATATAGCTTATGATGAGGTTACAAAGTGTCTACCGCAGTATATTCATGCTATTAGCTGAAAATAAGAAAGAATAAGTAAATAAATATATTTAGTATATAGTATATATTTAATATATTAGCTGAAAATAAGAAAGAATAAGTAAATAAATATATTTACTTATATAAGTAAATAAATATATTTATTTACTTATTCTTTCTTATTTTCAGCTAATATATTAAATAAGAAAGAATAAGTAAATAAATATATTTACTTATTCTTTCTTATTTTCAGCTAAGAGCATGAATATACTACTGTAGACAAGAAAAGCACCTATTTCTTTTTATTTTCAGCGTAATTTCCAGGTTAGATTTTTTATAATTATTTTTATTTGCTTATTCTTCCTTATTTTTACGTAGTAACATGAATGCGTGTTCTGCTTAATTCTATCTAATTTACATCGTAACACAAAAAATATAAAAAATTTTATTTATATAATTGTCATATGAACATATTTATAATAAAAAATCTTACGCAATTCATTAATAAAATTCTAAAGCATTTAAAGTTCAACAAAAACTTTCCGACAGAGAAAGTAAAAGGATTTAACATGTAATTCATCGCATAATTTTCTATCAAACAAAACTATTCATTAAAAAAGATTTCATTTTTCAATAATTTTTCAATATGAATAATTTTTTATTATTTTTGTCAAAATATTATAAAACTTTGTCGCATAGTAGACTCCTCAACCACTAACGCTTCTTATTATTATACCTTCGCCCAGCGACCACAAACCTTTGTATCCCAACAAAGAAGTTTATCATAACCAATAAGCATCCAAATTCAATAATGATAAGTTGAATTAATGTTTTATAGTCTTTTAAATATTAAATTAAATTAAAATAAATATACAACTTAAAATCTTTGATTTAGGTAATTTACAGATTTCATTTTCGTGAAAATTATTTTATTTTCTTATAATTAAAATCTCAAAAACGAAGGTTATCAAGGCCAAAGAACATCCAACAAACACTATGATAATGAGCTGAAATAGTAAGATTTCATCCGTAAGAGGATCTTGAATTTCTTTTTGTCTATTTTCTATATTTATCCACTTCATTTGCAATCCGGATTCAAAGAGTCGTAACATAATCTGATCAATTTTACTAACATAAGGTGAAGCTTTTTCAAATGGATACCTGCCAAAATCTTGAAGAAGATCAATTTCTGCTAATTTCATAATTTGTTGTCCGTTTATACGACCATATGACTTAATTATGAATTTTGCCATGTATATATCTGCAATACAAATAGCTCTTTTAGTTTTTCGCAAAATGTTTACGCATTCCATAACGTTTTGCACTGGTTTGAGTCTAGATTTGAGCTTCTGGAAAATATGATGATCCCCGCTAAGAATATTTTTGCGAGCATATATATCCAAATTGGATTGAAACACAGCATCAAAAGAATCAAAATACATTTCTTCTTGTGAAACTTTAATTTTAGTTAACAGCGATATAATCTTGATAGAATAATTCATTGATAAAATGACAGTAAGGAAGAAAACAATTCTTTGAGAGACTTTTAATGGTTGACGAAAGACAGGTATGGCTAGAAGTATTTCAATTATGTTTAAAATCTTCCATCGTCTTTCAGGGAATCTTAATAGTTTTATTGCAATAATTAAACTAATCATGACTATCAAAAACATACATAAACTAATGTAAACATCGGTGGTGAGCTTTACTTTAGTATCTAATAAGATTGGCACAATCATCACTGGTTTTCCATCTCTCATAAATCTACCTGCAACTAAATTTTTTGCATACAAATCTGAAATTGCTAGAAATAACAAAGGAACTGCATTTATTTCATTATTAAATAATTTTTTAAACAGACTCGTGAATAAATTCTCGGTACTTTGAAATTTTTCAATAATTACATTCATTTGAAAATTTAACTTTTTGGAACAAATTTCAAAAGGTGTATAATACATTCCCTCAACTTGAGTTTTATTATTGGAAATATTTTTCCAGTTTAAAAAAGAAAAAAATTTAAAAACTGAAAAGTTTAAGGAAAATCCATTCATGTTTATTAATTTATCTGGAAAGATCTGATCTACCGTTTCTAAATCTTTTAAAGCATGTGTACTATTCGTAAATGGGTTATAATTCATAACAATAACACGGCTGTTATTTGTAATTTTTATAATTGAAATATCCAAAAACTTTAAATTCCAGGCGTGTAATAAAATTTTCTGTGAAATATAATCATATGAATCAAAGTTATTATAAGATATTATGGCACACTTAGGTCTCTGCGATACAGGTGCAAGTTGGACGAATAAATTCAGCAGGTTATATATTCTTAATGAACAATTTTTCTCTATAATGTTACTCTCAAAAATAATATATAGTACTGTAAATCTAGGATTCTTAAAAATTTCTAGTTCCAAAGACCGATTATCACCAGAACTTTTAATTTTTTCTAAATTGATGGAAACCGTTGGATTTTGATTTAAAATCATTTTATACACAGCATCTTCCAAAAAAACGTTAACGTTTGATAAATCACTCGAAAATATTGTTATTTGATATGATTTGAAATTTTTTATAATCTTTTCACATAATTTAAGAGACAATGATTTCGAACATTTTTCTTTAAAAATGAAGAAAATTATAATTAATACTTTGCAAAGCAAAGAAACTTTCATATTGTGAAGTATAACCTGTCAAAATGAAACTGTTTGCAAATAATGCGTACATAGAAATTCTTTCAAACCCGTTCAACCTATAGTATATTTTTACTTGTACTGAAATATTAATTTTTGATTCTTTTAAATACCTGCAATTTTATTTTTATTTTTTTTTTTAAGAACATAGCTCTCGTACAATTTTGTAGCATAATTATTTTCACTTAAAAAAATTAAGTAAAAAATTGATAATCGTATCTCAAACACCAATTCTGCATAATCGAAATTCCGCACAACTAAATTAGTACAGAGTTACAATTATGCCAAATTGGTGTTTGAGATACGATTATACCGATAGGAGGCGTCAATATCTTCAACAGTTCAAGTTATTCTGAGCTCGCGCATGACAAGTAAACGTGAGAGTACAAATAGAATAAATGCAAAAACTATAAGGAAAAATTTCCTGGCATAATTTTCAGAAGAATAATTATAGTGCTATCGAACTAACTAAACCAGAAATAGTGCGAGATAAACAACTTTACTTACGACTTTCGTAGAAAAATACAAGTAAGTATTAAAGTTTTTAATACGTTTTAAAAATTAAATAGACTTATCGAAAATAGATCTAAATAAACTTAATTTAACGAAGTTTATCTGGTAAATCGCTAGTCAAATGTGTGTCATTTATAATTTTTATCGTTGTTAAAGTCGATACTTCATTTACACTTTTAAATAAATCAATTCATATAAATTTATAATTTTTCCAAAAAATTAAACAATCGAGTTTTATTAATGCATAAAAAGTTTGTGAGAAGGTGCGCTGCATCATGTTCTCCCTTGACGTCGGGAGATCTTTGAATTTTTCCTCAAAAGTAAAGATTAAGGGGATCGGAAGACCTAGAAGCCTATCTTCTAGGTCCATTCGTTCCATACCACGTTCGTGGAAAAAAGTGCTCCATCTTGCATCCACCACATGCTATGCAATTCCACAGAATTATTTCGAAGGAGCTCAGGTAAGTAAGTGAATAAAAAATCGAAATACATTTCACTGTTCAATTTGCCGTCAAAAAAATGTTGACCAACAGTTTCATCGCTTACTATGACGATCCACACCAGGATCTTCTATCTTCTCTGATGTTCTTGTTCAATTAACCAACGAGGATACTCCACCGACCAAAGCCTATATTGATCGACTCTTTCTGTTTGAAAGTACACTGTCTGTGAAGCAAATTTTGAACGTAAAATTTTCCTCTTTGAATTTTTCGTATTACAGAAATCTATCCCGGCCTTGAAATCCGGTTCTATTAATTTTTTTATAGAAAGTGATTTAAATGGATATCTATTCAAATCTTTTAAAATCCGTTTTTTTTAATAAATTTTTATTATATTTATATCATATTATAAAAAGAAAAAATGTTTGCAATTTTAATTATATTTATTCGATAAGACATAAGTCAGCGAATCTTTTTGTTTTGTCATCATTTGTTTGTCACTTTTTTCCTTAGTTATAAAACCAAATCAGTATATACAATAAAGTCGACAAGCAATACATATAACCTATAACCTGTACAACATCATAATCTAAAATTCTCTCTCTCTCTCTCTCTCTCTCTTTCTCTTTAAAAATCAACTTTATTTATGAAAACTGAATTATTAAAGACGAAAGAACGACACCGTTGCATCCCCTACGCGCAGCCAAACCCGCATCGCCCAACAAGGCATCCTCTGGTATCTCTAATTCTCTTTCTCTCCATCTCTCTCAATCTCCGCCTCCTTCCCCCCTGGCGTCTCCTACGTTCCTGATCGGCGCCGGGCCGTATTCGGTTCCCGCGCGCTGTCATCGTCCGCATTCCTATCCACTCTCTCCGCCTCCTCCTTCTCTCTCCACCTCATTCGGCAAAGCCAAGCGGCGCTATATAATATGCGAATACGTACAGGCGCGCCGATCGACGATAAAGCGAGTCCGCCCTGGGGCACGGATCATACCTACGTATGAATATTAATTACACCGTGGGTGACAATGAACAGGGCCGCATCAAGAGCCAGGAGCTGCTAGAAAGAGAGCCCGGGACCCCCGGCCAAATAACGCGCCTCGGCCCTTTAATCCCTTGGCGCTTTCTCTCTCTAACTCTCATTCTCTCACGCTCTCTCGCAGTCTTTTAGTGGGCTGCTCTTCGATAATCGCGTCTCCTGTCGATGGATGATTAATTCCGGAAAACGGATAGTCACTCTCGATTGTGCGAGAGTTGTGGCTTTGTGTTGCGAATGGAATAAAGAACTTTTACAAAAGTTCAGTTGGTTTAATATTTGGAGTGCTTGAGGGTTTAACTCAAATAATTTTTTATATATTTCGTTAAAGTTTTTAGAATATTTGCACAAAATAAACTTTTTTGTTCCTAAAACAAGGAGCAATTTAGCAGCTAGCATCTATCTTTGAGTAAAGAAGACACTTGCAAAAAGCAATTTCTTCCGATTTTGACGATGATCGGTAAAAGAAAATAGACATTTCATTTGTAAAAAAAATTGATCCAAAACAATAACTAAGCAAATAATTTGAACTCGATTTCGACTATAAACAAGCAAACTTCCAAACGAAATCTCTAAAACCTGCATATCCCTTTTCAAACCAGCAAACTATAATTATCCCTCAAAAAAGCACAAATCCAGCTATTCTTGCCTCTCAGCAGACCGGCTCGGTCTCTCTCCCTTACGAATTCCAGGCGCATAACTCCGTACCGCAATAAACCAGGGCGCTCCGTCCCTGCTACTAGACCTTCTCGACTGCCGACTCTTACAACCCATCCTTTTTATTGCACTCGAACCGTCGACCCCAAACCAGACAAAGAGAGGGAGAAGAAGAAGGGGAGAGTCAAAGAACTTAGCTATATACACGTGCCACCTCCACGTCCAGCTCCGATCGGGAGCCTCGCCACAGCCGGGGTATTCCTCGGCGGGGATGCTCGCCTGTGAAAAAAGCGTGGGTGGAATCCCGACGAGGGAAACCCTTTCGCTCTCTATGGGCGAGCACCCGGCCACTTACGCAACAACCGATCGGCAGCGCGCTGTGCTTTTGGCGTTCGGTTAGGTTTGGGGAAAGGAGATGGAGCGGTGGAGGACGAGGAGAAAGCCCGGACGAAAACGACAGTTTCCGAAGAGAGAAGCGGGGAACCAGAGAAGTATGAGCGGATTGCTGGCGTTTCGGCGCGCGGTCGTTGCTGCGTTCCGGAGATACTTATTTGGATGCGATTGTGGGAGAGTGAGGTTCACGGCTATGGCGATTGTGTAGTGGAGAAAAGTAGTGTTTGGAGAATTTGGGGTTTGAATGTTATGGAGGGGTGATTGCTAATCGGATGTGTTACGATTTGTATTGATAAAAAGCAACAAGTATCAGTAGTAATATTATTATTTATTACGAGAAAATGCTTTTTGACGTTAGAAAATAAATATTTTTGTATAAAATATAAACGGCTTATTTAGAGTAATTTTTATTTAAAGGAAATTATAACAAAATAAATAATTTTAAAATAAATTGATGACAATGTTTTCCAAATCTGGCGTATTAACATCAAAAGAATCAAAATTATTTGATTATATATTAGTTACATCTATAATAGTTTTTAATATAATTGAGTACATAAATTTAAAAATCATTATCATTATTTATAACTATTAATTACAATTTTAATTTTAAAAATAAAAAAAATTTGTTGTTTATTATTTGTCATTAAAATATTTATAGTTTCAATAATAAGTTATTTTTAGACCTTATGAATTTTTATTACTGGTGAAGTACTTTTATCCAATTTACAATAATAAATTAGAATTGTTTTCATCCATCTATCATAACAATTCCCCGTCATGTTCTAACAAAACAAACAATGATTTTTGTTCAATATCCATCCACCCCAACTAAAAAAAAACAGCATCTCAACAATAAAAAAAACCACCAATTATATTACACCAAGCCTCCAGAAAACCGTATTCCCACGAACCTTCCTCTCAAACCTACAATCCAGCTCCCTCAGCCTCACCAACGCCACTTAACAAAGAAGGCAAGCTCTCAGAAAAAAGCCAAGCACCGCCAGACCGCCGCCTATACCTATACATCTCCACATCCCCCGAATAACAGAGCTCTCAAATATAAAATGCGGGCCGAACGCCGGCCGAAGCCCGGTCCGAGTCTCTCTCTCTCTCTCTTCGCCTTGTGCGAGCAGCAGGCGGGAGAGCGCCGGCTGAAAGAGCGACCTTCTCCCGTAGGATGATCTCCTGCTTCGAATATGTGAATATATTTTATTCAACCCTTTCCCTCGGGCGGCCGATTAAATTATTCCTAGGCTCGGGCCCGATAGATATTGCCGGGGCTCTCTCTCTCTGCTTTATTCGCACACATACGAGTTTGCCGACTATTCGCGAGTGTATGTTGAGAGCGAGTCGGTTAGGTGATCGTTTGTGTGAGAGTTGAGGTGTGGATGTGTGTGTACGTGTGTGCGTGGATGTGTGTGAGTGTATGTGTGTGTCGAGGTGGGCGTGTGTTGAGGTATATGGGTGTGTGGCTGGAGTTTAAGAGATGGCGTTTTTTTTTAGGAGTTTTAGCTTGATTGGAGGGAATGTAGGCATGCTGGGAAGGTGGTTTTTTGATAGGCGGTTATTTATGGCTTTTTAAGTGCGAATAATTTTCGGTTATTTGGTATTTGGATTAATTAGTGCAATTATTATTGCTCTGAATTCTCTTATATTTTTCTTGGCTGCTTCGGATTCTTTGAAAATTGAGGTTTATGGTTCTTGTGCGATGAATTTTTTATTCTTTTTTTACAGTTTTATAAAATAAATAATTTCTATTTGCATAGAGTAAACAAATAATACTTATTTTTATATATTACATTTAAAATAATTTAAAAAATAAATATCTAAAGTTAAGTTGCTTAATAAGTTCCAAAGAATAAATTATTACATCGAATTTTCAGTTCACTTAAATTATTTTTAATGCAAATTAAAACCTGTAATTAACAAATTCAAAAATTATCCGTATACAAAAGTTAAATAATCGCATTAAATTATTTAATGCCGAAATTCAACAGGTTTCCTCAAGTTTTAAAATTCATATAAGCTAATTTTAAAATAGGCATTACAATAATGCAATAATAAGCTAGATATATTTATTTATTATATTTCCATCTTATTCTTTAACATAACTACTATTCAATAAAATACACAACAAAAACTTAATAGAAATAACTAAATTGAAAAAGTACAAAATATTAATTTTTTTCCAATGACATTAAGTATCTCACATTAAAAATATCGTACCAAACCGAACGGCACCGTAACACTTTTAAGGCAACGAAGCATTAGAAAACTATCTATACAGACGTACACGCGATTTTGACCTCGATTTCGAACTAACGCAGTCATAGACACGAGCGTCGGATCATGCGATCCTGATAGCATTCTAACGGTAGACAACTATTGGTCTAGTTCGCCGAGCTAGCCGAAATCTATTGCCGTACTACGAGAATCAGGCTGTCATCGAAAACTAGCGCTATACCTTCTCTAACTATTCAAGCGTGCGCCTATTTCAAATGATTGAGAGGTAAGTCTTTTTGATATGACGAATCAACGTTACGAGTGGAGTAATGGTAATACAGTTTTATCAATGAAGATTAAAGTTATGAGTCATAATAATAATTTAACGACCAACTGGAACTTTATCTTCCTACATTATACATAATTAAAATTTTTGCTAATTAAAATTTTCAACTTTTTTAATAATACCGCTAACTTTCCATTCGAATCAACCTTCTCCCAACCATCCCAACAGCCAATTAAAAAACCAGCCCACCACCATCACTCCCCCTCCTCTCCCAAACATCCCACCCAACCGCACAAGCCCTCAACCTATTACCCAGCCGCACACCCCCAACGAGCCGCCTCCACCAAGTACAAGCGCTCGCCCTGCGGCAAACAGGAAGACCCCTGCGGCGCTGTACTTATACACACCTATACATATATATAGGTGAAAGCACGGCGCGGCGCGCGCATCGCACAGATCCTCGAGCGCACCAACACAGAGCCAAGCGCGCGCGGCAGTGAGAAGGTACGCACGAATTTTCGTGCGCGCAACGGAGACCGCCAGGCCCTTCCTGCTAGCCTGGCAGCGGGGGATCGAACCAATAGACTGCCGATAGCCCTTCGAATTATCGGCTCGATTGGAAGCTGCCTGAGAGGCGCAGCGGAGATGGAGAGGAGGAGGGAGAGTGGCTTTGATTTTCGGATATTGGGTTGTTGTTGGAGGTGGGTTTCTTATTGCGTGGAGATAAGGTTTTGTGGCGATTCATGGGATTTTTTGAGTTGAGAGGATGGTGGGTTGGTTTGAGGTGGGAGTTTGGCTTTTGTGTGTGTCTGAAATTGAAATGATTGAATTTTATATTGTATTTTATATTAGGTGAAGAATTTTTATGTAATGTAAAATGTGGAATATTGAATTGATACTTTCAAATCTAATTTCTGAAAATTTTATCGGATTTGGAAATACTAATTGCGCAAGATGGTTTTCAGAATGATGTAAATAAGTAAATATTTAATTCAACAAATATTGCGTACTAATTTATTCGATAGAAATTATTGAAACTTAATTAAAAAAAAGTTTTTTTATTTTATTATAAACGTATATATATAGAGCCAAATCATTTACATGAAATTTATTGTATTCTATTTTTTATCAGAGATCGCTTTACAAGACTTTTAAAACTCAGTTTGTGAACGCTTGAATAATCAAAGACATGAACTAAAGAGTGAAATGGTTTGATAAGGTAGCACTTTTTATTTAAACGACAAATGGTAAGTGAAAACTACAGAAAATGCGATGAGCGATGAAAAAATTATTTATTTAAAATCTGGCAGAGCTTATTCAAATATATTCAAAATTCATACATCCTCATCGACGAATGCCAAATACCTTTATCACATCTTATACAGTAATTGATACTGCATATCTTAAACGCATAAATGCTTTTATCAAGACTTGTTGCTGCATTGTAAGCTACATTGATTTATAATTTATAGGTATTCGCATTCACGCCACCACTCGACACATTCCTTTCAATCTCATAAATCACACTTTCCAAAAAAATTAAAAAAAAATTAAAAAGAAAAAATTGCCATTTATCAAAATAAATCCAATCCAAAACCAAACCCTCACCAAACTACGCGAGCACTAGATTCGAAAACTACCGCGGCAAACCAAAGCGAGAGCAATTTTGGATCTCGGTTCCTCGAAACCGCCTCCTTTTTCTCCTTGCGCCCTTTAAAATTTTTGGTTTTCATATTTGGGAAGCAGGAGCCACCAGCGAGCTGGAGGTCCTCCGAGCTGGCTTCGCGCGCTATTCGAGCCGGACAGAGCTGCAAGCTCCTGGCCCGGGATTCTCGCCTGATGCGCTGTCGTGCTGCGATGCCATCGATCTGACGTAGACAGCTCTGACAGTTAACCCTCCTCTTCCTCTCCATTCTTTGAGTGCTTGAGGACAATGCAGGGAAGTGAGAGATGCGGGGCAACTTGATGTTGTTGGGAGTTTTGAAGGATGTGTTTGATGTGCTTTTCATTTGATAATAGATTTCTTACACTTTACGTTTACTACTTACACTGATTAGCTTATTATCTGTGTACACTCTGTGATAATTCTATCTGCTGTTTGAATTTTTGAATTTTGTTGAAGTGAGTATGTAAGTCAGTCATGACGTGTTTAATCATACGATAGAGCGAGGCAAAAAGTGTTTTATGACCTTACCTTACAAAAATTCAAAAATTTAAAAGGCTGATAGATTTATGACAGAAAGTACATGTTGTTTAGTATCAAAGGACGCGACAGCGCCCTTGATGACAAGTATGTGCAGCGATGAGTTGGGCGTCCGTGCCTTTTATACATCAGGTTGACGATTTCAACCGCATAATTTTCAAAAAAAAAAACCAATGCAAAGTTTATCCACCTATGTTAAACAAACAATGCAAAAGCTACCTGAAATTTTTAATTTATTATTAAGAACGATTGAACTTTCTCATGACTTTATTTCAAAAACATAAACATTTATTATTGTTTAATTTTAAATTATAAAATGCGCAATTCTAAATTTACAAGACTCAATTACTAAACATTTTGATGGTTGGGCTATCCCGATTTTACTGTTAGACAGACTAGATGGTGCTATATTAATATGGATCCTCTCCTTAAATTCTCTCTCAAGTACTATAAATGTGGCCGAAATGAAAGCGTTAACAGCCAGTTTCGTACAATCTATCAAACTATTAGTGATCAGCTTTGAAAACTCGCAACATTTACATCATTAATTGAATTATTATAAATAGAAAATAAATATATACTAATTAGTAACAGTGAAAAATCTGATAGTCACAAGTTTGACATTATTAATTAAATTATTATAAAATAAATATAATTTACTTTTATTATATTTAATTTATTAAGTATAATAAAAAGTATTTATTTTCTATACTCTTTACTTTACTAAATAGCAATTTAAAATGGACCCAGCATTCCTCTCAAACGGTGAATATGACGAGATAAGAGAAAGTATTATTGCTGAACGGTGCAAATAAAAAATAATAGTAAAATCATGCATAGAGATTAATTTCAAAGTTCAGCGTGTACGAAATAAAATATTTTTACGGAATATGTTGCAAAGTAATGACACTGCAAATGACAAATATCTACAAAAAAGTCCACCACAACAGCAACAAGTTGAACCAGAGACCAAAGAATTACAACAATTGCAATCTCAGCAGCCAGAACAACAGCATAAACAATATCAGCCGCAGAAGTTACAACACGACCTGTACTGGAAACAAAGGCACCAAAGGCAATTAGAACAGCAGCAGCAACAACTAATGCTATCAGAAGGTTATCATTCACCAAAAAATCCTAATAAATTTATAAGCGTAAATAAATTATGCGGTGGATGTATAGTCCAAGAAAAATCGGCACTGTAGTAGATATACGTAGTAGATATGCACTGACGTAATAAAATAATTTTCACCACTCTACAAAATCACTCCTTCGATCATAATTTTTCGGTTCTCGCGGTGAAAAATACAGTTCGACACTAGGGCGTAAGTCGATTTTTATCTCCCTCGAATTTTCTCGAAACGTCTCGGGAGCTAAATAATCGTCTTCCGCCCCCGTATAGAAATGTACTATTTCACCATACCCTGGCCGAAAGTACCACTTTTGCTCCCGGCTCGAAATCATGAAAGTGGTATTTTCGGCCCGGGTATGGTGAAAAATAGTATAGACACCACGGGCCGAAATAAAGAAAGCCTCAGATCGCATGTTTATCGCCCTCGGCTTCTCCTCAGGCGACAATTTACATGCGATCTGAGACATTTTTTATTTTTCCTCCCTAGGTGCGTATATTTAAAAAGAAATCAAATAATATATAAAGAATTAACATTAAAATACACATTAACTTTTTATAAAGGTCTATAAAATACAATAGGCTTTTGTATTAATAAAGTTTCGATTAAAAAATGTGTTTATCACAGACACATCGTTCTAAATCTAACTCACTTGAAACATCATCCTTACTCCATTCTCCAACCCTATTTTCCAATAAACCACACACCAGCAACAAGCCAACATCACAGCACCGTCCTCGCACCATCCGGCAAACCTCGCTTTTTCATCCGCATTCTCTCCCCATTCAGCCGATACCCCCTCCCCCTCCTCTGCATTCCCCACGGCCGATCCCCCGCAAGGGAGAAACGAAAAATCGACGTCCCCACCACAGCCCACACACACAGCTGTGCTCTCTCTTTCTCTCCCTCGCTCCTCTATACCATAGCCCAGAGCCTCTTTTTCTCTCCCGGCGCGAACCCACGGGATCAGCGAGGGGTAGGTCAAAGACCTCCGCTCTCGGCTCGAGCTAGGGGGGCTGGCACGAGAGTATCGGCGACCTTCTGCCTACTTATGATGCCCCTGTCGCAATGTGTGGCTCGAAGCACTTGAGCGACTAACCCTTTCCTTGCCCGTCGGCCATGCACGTCATGCATGCGGCCCCGGC
This sequence comes from Eupelmus azureus, assembly GCA_030522685.1. Lineage (NCBI taxonomy): Eukaryota > Metazoa > Arthropoda > Insecta > Hymenoptera > Eupelmidae > Eupelmus > Eupelmus azureus. The sequence continues at coordinate 130 of JAPYZA010003853.1, read as the reverse complement.
CAAGTGGCAAGACGCCGGCCGGCCGTCTTCGAGCGGGCCTGCCTTCCTTACATCGACCGCAGCGTATCAGGAGCGGCGACTCGATCGGGCGGACACCCAGCTTTTTCTCTCTCCCTCTCTTTCTCGCTCG
>JAPYZA010003851.1:0-18543 GCA_030522685.1 Eupelmus azureus | reverse complement strand
ATATATATATATATTTATATAATTTACGCAATTCGAATATAAATGAATTATTCAATAATTATTCGTTTAAACAAGATGTGGTTAAAACATGTTAATGTTAAATAAAAATAGTATTTATAAATAATTATTGATTTTGCTATAGCGAAACTTCTTTGTACATTTGTATCATTCAATAAAGGATAAAAAAGAATAATTAGATATTTTTCTTTGATAGCTTTCAGGATATATTTACGGGTGTAATATAGCACAATTTTTTTGAAACATCGTTCCGCATCACATTCACAAACAAATGAAGACACACACTAACACTGCATGTCAACGGCAGAAATATTAACGTTCCAAACAAGTTTAGCTTTAAAATACTAATCTATCATTTTCTTTCAGACTGGGAAATATTACAGTTAGCTGGAAAAACATTGGGGACTATCCAGGATACGAATGCAGATTTGACTCTTGAATCCCCTATTCACGATCCGCTTAATATTAACGAAAACTCAAAAGGTAAGACAAAGCAGTACAATTAATATTGAGACATGTCAGGAGATGCCTGTAATGTCAAAGGGATAGGTTTCCTTATATCTGTATTACATAAAACAATTGACACTTATTTACATAAATACTTTATAACGATAAACATTTACTTATACTGGTTGGATTTAATTGAACCATTCAAACTGTTGATAAATTTATTTGTGGGTTTCTCAAGGATACTGAAAAATTAAATTAATTTTTTAACAAAAAAATTAAACATTTTATAGTGCTTTATTTTATGAAAAATGAAGTAGCACCACTAAACATTGCATCTTTACAAGATATCAACCGAATAACTCTGAAACGTTAATTTAACTATCACATTTCCAGATTGGATACCATTTTCCTTTGTAGAGTTGAACTCGCCAACTCAGAATAAACGCAAGAGCGTGGATGTATTACAAGTTTTAAAATCCAAGGGACCTGCCAACGAAAAGTTTCCTTGCCCTAACTGCAAAAGCGTGTATAATCGTCACGACAATTTAACCCAGCATCTGAGATTCGTTTGCAATCAACAGCCCCGGTTTAAGTGCCCCTACTGCAGCTACAAGACGAAGCGCACTTTCAGCGTTTATGGACATGTGCGAAACAGACACCCTGATGAAAAAGTCGGTTACGTTGATGTTGACAACCCGGACATTATAATTGAACGGCAGCCGTATTAATGTGTGATGGTTTGTAACCGTGATAGGGGGTTTTAAAAAAGTTTAAGTGTTGTATGACCAAAAATGGTCTTCCTATTTTTTATTTGTTTGCGTTGTTTGATAGATGATGGTTTATTTAATATATTTAGTGCTTTGGTTGTGTACTTTGAACAAAATTTAAAAATAAGACTGATTATCATTAATTTAACTTATTTATGAACTATGTGGCAATCGAAAAAGCAATAATTTTTTTCAAACTTAAATATATTTTTAATTTATATTTGTAATAAAGTAATAAATAGGGCAAATATACTCTCCTAAGATAAACCGAAGACAAATAAAACTGTTCAACATATTATGTGATATATTATCCTTTCAGAATAATTAATGAAAAACCAAAAGATTGAAATCGTGGATGATTAACCAAATGATTTAATTCTTTATAAATTATAAATAATATTTTTAAAATTCTTTTTCTTATTATAATGTATTGTTATAAGAATTTACGTATAAAAATTTTCAGGAAGCAATCTTTACCTTATTTTATAAAATATGTATAAATATGAACAAGAGTAAATAAGTGATTTAAAAAAAATTTATTTTAAAAATAACATATCTTGACGAAACTCTGGCTTAGATGATGTTAAAAAAACATATCTGAATAAAAATGATTGTCAAATACTCGAAAATCTACAATGACTATAAATTAAATAAAAAATACTGTCAAGTTTTTATTATCTTCATGTAGATGAAAAAATTTATTTAAAAAATCAGTTATTTCTCAATAAGATTTTCAAAAGGTACAATTTTAGAAATATTGTAAATATCTAAGAAATACATATTTCAAAATATTTGAATATTTTTTTCAGAAAACGAGCTTAAATATTGACATACGATTCTTAAATTCAAAAAGATTATATTTACTCATAATAGATTATTCATTCGTACAATAGGCAAAATGTATTTACATTATGTAGTAATAATTAGAGTTAGTAGAGTTTATAAAGTAACAAAAAGAGTATACAATGTTCTTTAACCGACAATAGGAAAAACGTAGAATCTCAAATATGGATCGTTAAAAAAAAACTGCTTTAACCATGATTTTTTTTGTAAATGTAACTGTCAAGAAATTTAGTAGAAAATTATTTGAAAAAGTAATCAAAAGTAAAAAAGGTAAGATTTAATTAGGATCTTATTGTTTGAAACTTTTTACATAATATCGCGTTTGGTTTGAATAAGATCTGTAAATGATAGCTTACCTTTTGTACTTCTATTTATTTTTAAATAATTTTCTACTACGTTTTTTTTAACAAAATTATAAGAATTTTAGAAAAAATCATAGTTTAAACCATTTTTATTGAATGGGCTATATTTTTTATTACTAGACAAAAATGCTAGGACACATGTCTTATACTTTTGTGTGCAATACTTTTGTGATGTAGTACTATTATATCTCTTATAATTAATATTTTTATTCTAGAATGTAAGAAAATTAATTCGTTTTTTAAACAGTTTTACCTATATATTTATATTGATTAACTGACATGATAAATATTGTATTTGTGATTATTTATTTATATACAGTAATTAATGTGAATCATTTTTTTTAAGGTATGAATCTAAAATTGTATATTGTTTTAAAGTATATCGACTCATGTACCTGTTATAATTATTATATTTGGTGTCGGTCATCGTTCATTAGTATTCAAGTTAATGTACTTTAAATTGTTCATCTGTAGTCTTCCCAAGTTTTCATTTGAAAGTTCTTTGTATAATTTTTTATAAACTCACAACTTAAACCAAATGCAGGGATATATATTTATATGCTAGTTTAATTTATATTAAATAAATGTAATAAGAAAAATTGAAAAATAAATTATTAACATTTTGGAATAGATGTCTTCTTCCTATGTTTATTTTTATCGCCTACTTTATTTTATTTAAATCATAACACATAAGCTAATTATTCTAAAGTAACACTATTAACTTCAAAAAAGGCAACAGGTTTTAAACAGTTAATTTTTAACTTTTTCTTTGATTTCATAATACATACGAACTATACAATATACATTTGCATTAATGCATTACCTTAATCCTTGATATCGTTTCTATACTATCTCATCATCAAGTTTTACCTCCATTCTAATAATGTTATCAATTTTTAGGTTATCTGAATCCATACGCTCCAAACTATGATGCAATGTTACTGTCGCGTCCCGAAACTGAACATGCTAGCCAGCCTATTTACCAACAACAGCATCAATTGCAACAACCACCGATGCTCAACGTGTGCCATCAGTGCGCTAAGTCATACGCGCATGCGACTACGCTAAAACGTCATCTTAAATATGAGTGCAATAAGCCGCCGCGTTTTTGCTGCTCTTACTGTCCACAACGTTGCAAGCACAAGAACGATATTAAGGGACACATCGTTAGGTGTCATAAGGGCCAGGATGTTAGATTTTATGTGTTGTAAAAAAGAACGAATTATTTGGAAAATTATATTCAAAAGACTGTTACACTTGTACTGATTTTTGAAAAGCGATAAGACTTTCTGAAGTTCGTACAATTTTCCCGCTGTATACGTAATGTAACGATGTACAATCAATCGTTGTTATAATTCTGATTTTTTAAGTGCGAGGTTTAGTTAATTAGGGATTGAATGGATAATGATTAGTAAAGTAATTCAATGAATTAATGTTTAATTCACATAATGTTTTTGATGAAAACTTATATTGTACAGTGAAAATAATTCGATTCAAGTATTTTTGTAAAAAAAAAAAACAAAATGATAAAATCTCGTAAATAAGATTTTTTTTATAATTTTTGTTTCTAAAACAAAAAATTATACTGCTTCATTTTCAATTGCACCCGCGCGCGAGTGTGTGTGTGCATCTGTGTAAAATCACAACACAAATTTACGAGTACAAACGTTGAACTTTGTACGATAATTTACGACAAAATAAAAAAAATAATAAAACCCTCTAAATTGTGTATCACATCGATTCTCCCTTATTGTTCTAAATTCACCCCACACACATTTTTCCGCACACATCACTTCAGCCTCGAGCAAACTAATCTACTGTCAAATTTGACCACTATTACTTCTTTTCTAGGCCGCTACTACGCCGATCGTCTAGACGGCTTCATGTCGGACCCACTGAATTTCTCGGGACTCGGAACGAACGATCTCTATCTCCGGCAGGCTGCTAATCACGATAAGATGTTAAACGTGTGCAGGCAGTGCGGCAAGTGCTACAAACGGCCGAGCACATTGCAGCGCCATCTGGACTACGAGTGCAACCAGCCGGCGAGGTTCTGTTGCGCATACTGTCCGTACCGCTGCAAGCGCAGAGATGCCCTTAAAGCCCACACCGCGACCTGTCGCAATAAGAACGGAGCCTGCTGAGGTCGATGACGGTGAAGGCGGAAGAAGGGTGTATGTTGAGGGGTGATTGGTTATTTTACGTTGAACGTGACGATCATGGATAGAATGAGTTTCTGGTGTGTTTTGTATGGTGTGTGGCAAACTTCTTTTCTTTTTTGATTGGGTGTTGGTGTACATTTGCGAAAGTATGTTCTCTAGAACTCAAAGGTTTGTAAAAAAAAAGTGAAGGACTTCGTTCGAGGAAGTTAGTTTCCTCTAAACATAAATAAATTGATCAGAAGATTGATGAAGATTGATGGTGTGTTTAGAGTACTTAAGTATAGATAATACGCAACTGGAGTCAGACATTTTGTTCTTGCTCGCAAGGAGCGATGTGTTTTCTAAAAGCATAATTATTTTTATAATTAAGAAGCATTAGCTTACATGAAACTTTGTACTTAAACTTTTTGTTTTGTTCACAAGGTTCAAACCAAATACTAACTAAATGTACAATAATTGCAACTATCTATTACCTATATGTAAAAACAATTGGTATGTAAAATATGTATAAATTTATCGACAAGTATTAAATAATAAAAAAAACAACTTATAAAAATTTTCAAAATTATTTCTTCTTTCAAATTAGGACAGTATCTTAAACTTTATTCAGAATTTTGTATATACTCATAAAAAATCTTACCATCACAATACCGAACCCAATGTCAACCAACAAAATGTAAAAATTTAACTGATTAACCTAAAGTTCACTTTACAATTACATAACAAACTATTCTTCCGAAAATTCGTTCCCAACCAACTCCAACGCCAATTCGCAACCGCATACCATATTGATACACCAATTGATTATCTTTTTCTCTCTTTGCTTACGTTTTTCAGACACGCTGTTTGTGGCTTTACCAGATTACAATACGTCTCACCTCGAGGTTCCCAAGTCCTACGCGAACTACGATCCAGAGCGCAGCATGTACGTGTGTGACCAATGCGGCAAAGCTTATGAATACTCGAGCAATCTTGGCCGACATAAGCGCTACGAATGCGGTGTGCTGCCCCGCTTCATCTGTGACTACTGTCCGTACAGGTGCAAGCAGAAGGCCAACATGAAGAAGCACATAATGCAGCGACATAAGGATAAGAGGATCAAGTTCAGCTGCGATCCGACCTGCAGTTCTGAGCAGATCGAGTAGTAGATTTTAGGATAAGTTCTCGGATTTAGGATTGAAAGTCAGTGTTACTAGTGAGTAAAGGTTGACGAATGGGAAAATTGAATGGGTCGACTGACAAGAAGAGTGCTGAGATGAGGGTCATAATTTTTTATAAAACTTTAAAAAGTGGTATCTGTAACAATTCAACCGTATACAAAATTTCTGATTTTGTACAAAATTATAATAGAACTGTATTAAAGTTTGTTATAGTTTTAGTAAAATTCTGTATGTAATATAGTAGTTTTTTTCTTATTTAGGACACTGTCCTACCATGATGAAAAATCATAATAATTTTTAGTAGACCGTTTTCTTGGTGTGGAAATTAACTTCTATAAACTGTTCTGTAACTTGTAATCTGTAAAATTATTTCAAAGCAAAAGTGTCTTCTTTAGTATTGTGCGTTCAAAATGTCCATATCAATAAAAGTAATAGTAAATGTCAATACTAGTGCGAGAATAGTACATTTCGATACTAGTGCGTTTCAGTTATCATTGCTAATATTCCAGGATTACCATAAGGTGCAACTTCATCAAAATGATTATTAGTTTCTTTATTTAAATTAGACCATTGATTGATCATATAAAATAATGTTCTTTTTTAGCATTGTATCTCAATATTTTCAGACGATGTAAATTAATGATTGTTCAATAAATATAAAATATTATCTCTATTAAATTCACAATTTAACAAAATTAATTATTGTATCTTAACTTCGATTACCTTGTATTATCGATGACTGAATTTTTATTATTGATTTTTATTAGTTTAGCAGTAACTGCAATACCATTCCAAAATTCAGCTAGTAAGGTAAGACTATTTTATAATAGAAAAAACAGATCTTTTTAATATACAATTAAAGCGAGGTCACATTAATTTTAATACTCACACATTATCAACATTCAATTCTTGTGAGTTATACTAGAACTACCAACGCTACCTTATACTCTCCTCCTTACTAACGCTTCGGCGGGTTTGCTTAAAAAAACAACATTCTTTACAATGGACAAAACCACATCAGTTTTGCCACCGCCACTCTCAGCCATCACATCTCTGACTATTTTTTTATCTCTGACTATTCTTTAATTTTCAGTTACAGATCAGTACAGATGGATACCTCCCACAGAAAAGGTGCGCAACTACACGTGCGTAAAGTGTGGCAATTCGTATGTTCACGACTTCACGCTCAGGCGGCACATGAGGTACGAGTGCCAGAAGCCCGCGCGCTACTGCTGCACCTACTGTCCACATCGCAGCAAGTATAAGGCCAACGTGCAACAACACATATTGCAGCTTCATAATGGTGAGCCGGTTAGAATTCACGTTGAAGATCTACCTGAGTGACAGTATTTTTTCTCTTGAAGAAAGAAAAGAAGTACACGATAAGCCAAGTGCAGTATTTATAATTTTATAATTTAAAAATAATTTACCTGTTTTGGCAGTTGTACTTTATAATATATGACTTATGCGTGTCGTACTTATATTTTCATCCTCTAATATTTTTATTCATAGAATATTTTAAAAGTATACAGCATGTTTTGCTGAAAAATAAAAATAAAAATGATTTTTAATCAAGTATTGTGTAATTAATTTAATCTAATGTTATTTTCTAACTAATGTGTTGAATTTTAATTAGGTAAGTTTTTAAAAAGTCTAATACATATTAAGAAAATAAGTTTTTGTAAATAGTAAATATTTACATTACTATATTAACTTTTCAGGAAACTTCAAGTAAATGCAAAAAGTCATGAAGTTTATCAAACAGTCATTGTTGAAATTCCTATAGTTTAAGGTTTGTAAATTATTATTACTTTCACACGTTATTTTGTAAAATAACAAAACTAATACAAACGGTATGGAAAAATTTTCAGGTAAATTTAATTAAAATAAATGAGAACAACTATCCAAGCCTGAAAGATATATGTGGTCGAACTTGGATTGTAATCATCATGGTTCTTAAAATGAATGTGAAATTTTTCGTCTTAATGATTAAATTGTTTCATTGCATGCTAAAATTCCTTTTTCTTTTTTGCTTGTGTCCTTTAAATTGATCTATCGAATAAACTGTCAATATTTAATATCTAATATATGTCTTATGATATATCCTGACACCTACTATTCTTTTAATTAAATGCAAATTAACTATTTTATTTTAATAAATTTAGTTTCTATTAATAATATATTTTGTATATATCAATATTATGAAAATTAAACTAATTTTTACAAAAAATAATTGTTCCAGATGATCCGAACTATAGTAAGTCAACTAAAATAGCTGTCAATATACACACTCAACAAAATCCTGAAGAAAATCCTCGAATAAGAGTTGTACAACGTAAGAATACAGAAATTAACTTTATATAGTCACTCAATAATAACTATGCATAAGTATTAAAATTGTTTAAATTTTTATTTTACAGATACTCAAAACAAATCTCGGTTAAATGAAGAAGTGAAACGCAATTTAAGTTTAATTGCAAAGAGCATTGCTTCAAAAATGTTAATGGCTAGCAATCCAATGAGCACAGATGAGCAAAAAAGAAAATCTTTAGATCAGCTACTCAACCAAATTAACAGTGTATCCAATCCTAAAATAACGGGTGAGTAATTTATTCTTCAGACGGCCGGCACTTACAAATGTGTCAAAATGATACTTTGGAGACTTGTTTTCCATGTAAAAGTTTTTTAGTAGTTCGTAAAAATGGGTCGACCAAAAGGGTATCCCAAAAGTTACCACTCTGACTGCCTGAAGGTTAATATTTCCAGAAAGTGTATAATATATATTTCTTTATAGATAAAGACAAAAAATCATGCTCAGAGACAAAATCTAACGAAGATGATCTGTCTGCAAGTCAAACGGTTCTTGGAGAAAATTTTCAGCGGATTGTTCTTGGTAAATAATAATTTATTTAGATAGAATTTAATTAATGCTAATTTACTTTCTCCAACCCTTACATATTTTTTTTTAGATTATTTTGTCCGCGTGATGGATGGGATGAGTGACTTAAAGAATGAAATCAGGACTGTTGCTAATGATACCAAAATCATTAAGTCCGTACTTCTAAGAAAAGGAGATGTCAAAGTAATGAATTGCAAGCAATTAGCAGAAAAATACTCGTACACCATACCGTTACCAACGGTAGAAGAGTTCGAAAGATTTGATAAAGAATTAGAGGACCCCTCGTCTTCTCTTCGATCAGATCTCGTGAGTTGAACTAAAATAATTTTCATATAAATTTATTACTATCTTATATTGTACTTTATTTATTTTTTAGATTTCAGTCCTTCCTTCAGGCTTAGACAGTGGTCTTGTCATGTCTAAATGCGTTGTAAAAATGCTGAAAATGTTTATTACCAAAGATGTAGCCGTACAATTCACGGCTGTCAAACAAGCAAAGGGCAAGAAAATCATGAAGATCACCAATTTATTCAGCTGTGTAGAAGGTAAACTTATAGCCTACAGAATTCAGAATTCTTCAAACTTAAATTAACTAATATCTGCAATTTAATAGCTCTCATTAAACAACGTCGTAGCGAATTAAACATGTCGACCAGTGACAAAGAGATGACAGCAGCTCTGAGCGTCGTAATGACTAATGCTCAGCATTGGCACAAGCGTACTCAGCAGCAGACAGTCCGTCCACAGAGCGACCATGAAGGCAGCACCAGTGGCTCCCAAAATGAGCTACTTGGCAACTATGAAGTTTTAGCAATAAACGAGAGCGATCCACTTTTTGAAATACATTTTCCAGAATAAAAACAAGTTTTTAAATTTATTTCTCTTTTTCACTGTGCTTGACATTGTACGCTTAGTTCATTTGACTTTAAAAGTTTTTGTTGTAGTTGAAATAAATGTTTTCATGTAATGTTTTAATATTTAATAAACTTCACTTTTGACTGGATAAAGAATAAATATTTTAATTACGATTAACATTCTCCATTATTTATTTTAATTCAACCATGTTACCTCGCTTCATTATTATATTAAAAGGAATGATAAACATTTCTGAAAACCATGAAAATTAATGTTTATCAATAGAATTCTGCTTGATATATCTTTTACAGAGACAAGTTTATGTAATTAGATGAATAACTTTATCTTAGGTTATTTGTTCATAATAAAAATCATTATGCTCAAAATTTTACGATTGTATTGTTATAAAATGAAATTAGAAAAATAAAGTTATATATTTGTTTTTATTTGTATCCTATAATATGATTATAGCCAATAAAATTGTATTGCAATGTAACAATTTCTTAGTATAGTATAGTTTATAGAATTAACAATTACAATCAATTAGTTCCTTGTATGCATATATATATATATATTTTTTTTCATATACATCCTCACATAATGCATTCTTGAATTATGTCATTTAATCATATTTCACTTTATTAAAAATTAATAAATAACAATTATAATTACAGATACTGTATGGGTCAAAATTAGCAGCTCAAAAAAAGTCAAACCGCAGAAGAGTTTACTAAAAAAATTCAGAGGTTGGTAAAAACTAATTTGATTTAAAATTCATTTATAGTTCAAAAGAAGATTCTAATTAGTTAAATATTACAGAAAGTAATATCTCTATTGAAGGCGTTAAACATATTAAACAAGAAGAATTTGAAAATACTGGTGAACCTTCAGATCTGGAAACATTTACCAGTTCAGGTACTTTTTGATCTTAGAAAATGTATACACTTATTCTATCACATCGACTTAATATTTCAATTTTTTTTAGATTTTGAATACACAGACAGCTTAAATAATTCTAACCCTCGAACTATTCCTTTGAATGAGTTTATGACAGATGAACCTGACGATGACTTGGAGATTCATGAGAATAAAGATTTAGGTATGAAATTTGATAAATAAAATTAAAATAATATTAAAAATTTCAATTAAAAACCAAAATAAATGTCTTTTACAGCTATTTTGAATGACCTGATCGATTTCACATGCACAAAATGTCGGCGCACATCAAAAAACCCGGACTACTTTCTGAATCAAACGGATTTACAATGTCCAGACTGTCAAGCACCTATGAAATTCCAGTGTCCACGTTGTAAGCTTCTATTCCGGCAGTTCGAAAACGCCTGCAGACACGCCAAACAAATATGTCAAATAAACGATGCCTCAGCAATCGATCCTGCAGTCAAATTTGATCAGGTAAAAAATACGGATTTTCTTGTGAGGTTAATGAATTTTCTGTATTCTAATTTTCCTTCAAAAATATTGAATCCCAACATCTTTTTCTAACAAGAATAAAATTGTAACCTACATTCATTTTTGAAGAAGTCCAATGCCATTCTCTTTCTTGAAAATCAAGACATGTTTTCCGTATATTATAATTAAGCAAGAATTTTCAATTGTCGCTAATTTTCAATTCCATCCTAAATGAAAATCCTAGAAATTTAAGGAATAAGATACTAAAATTTCCTTAAAAGTAGACATCTAACCAAAAGACATATATTTGTAACTTCTCACGGTAACTAAATTGATCCATTTTTTAAAAATCGAGTTTACACCGTTTTAGGAGTATGACTCCTTCTTTCATACAAAATTTATATATAGGCTTCACGGAAATTTTGTTTATATAAACTTGCCGAAAAGTTGATATTTAATAAAGATTAAATTAATGAGTCCATTTTTGCACAATCACTTTCAAGCCTTGCTAATCAATAAGACCACAAAAACCTTCATAATGGACTAATTTAATCACTCTAGAAAGTCACAAGATTAAGAGAAGAAGAATAGTGAGAAGTTTATTGTACAGACTTTTTCTGAGACCATCAAACCACTTACTCCAAAAAAGCACCTAACATCTCCTGGTCAATCCCTCAAAATCTCACTGACCAAAATCTGATCCTCCTCACAGACGCTGCGTGCCCCCCGAAACGGCGTGCGCTACTGTTCCGAGTGCTTCTTCAGCACAACCAACGTGGACCAGCTGCGCCGCCATTACCGCCAACACCACTCCAAAGTGGATTCCAGCTCTGTGAACGTGCTGCACACATGCAGACGCTGCAAGCGTGGCTACAAGACGCGCGACAGCATGCTAAAGCACTGGCGCTTTTGCGGTCGGGCACCGGACGTCAGGTGTCCCTTCTGCTCCTACTGCACCAAGCGCCAGGAGCATCTGCGCGTCCACATGCGCCACAAGCATCCCGATCCGGAGTCCTGCCACGGCAGTACCTACGACTGTCCCAAGTGCAAGAAGAAGTACAAGTACCTCACGTCCATGAAGTCGCACGTCAAGCAATGCAGCGCTGTGGAAGTGGTCCAGGAGGAGGAGGAGGAGGAGGAGCTAAATGATCAAGGGGAGGTCAAGGAAGAAGAGTCCTAATGACAAGAAAGAAGTTTGCTGCTAGTCTCAAGTAGAAAACTAGTATAGTTTATGAGTTTTGTATCCAAAAGTTAAATTTATTAGTTTAAAAATTACGTGCCATTATTATCATACCTATAGGTGATTCTGTGTAGCTAGCCCATTCCGTGTACCCAGCTGCTGTATAACTGCTCCAGACGTTGGAATAAGTTTTAGGCAAGTTACGGCAGAATCACTAATAAATTTTATTTTAGATTTAGTTAATAAGCTAAGAATACTTAGGTTTAATAATGTTTTATACCAATTATTAGTTTTGAAGGCTTATACTACTGATTTCGAAGAGCATTCTGACAGATTAAGAGAATTGAGTGGTTTGAATTGTGTGAATCAATGTAGGTTTCTATTTTGATAAAACTTTATTAATTTAGAGCAAATTTAAGTTCGAGATTAAGTAGAAGTAAAATCGACTGTTTTTTATTCAAAGTGTTATTATTGGTCTAAAAATATTGTATAGCAGCATGACTGCGGTCGATTTTGTACAGCCTAAGAGTACATTATTCTTAGATACTTATCGAAAAAATTAAATTGAAAAAATTTTAATTGTTGTATTGAAAATCACAAAATTTGTTAAATATTTTTACTGCATTTTTTTGGTTTATTCATTAATGTAACTTTTACGAAAAGAACAATCAAAATTTAAATGCAATATTGTATGCATATTGTAACACAAGTTTATATATAAATAATATTAAATGCAAATTATTATTATTATTTTTTTCAAATAATTTTTATGAAAATGAACAGCATAGTGCCGTAAAAACTATTATAAGAAATAATGCTTTGTAAACTTGTGTTAAAAACAGTACGAAAATATAATTAAAATCAGAGCCATCACAAAGAATCTGTTTTCCACATGATTTTATAAGTATATGACTAGTGTAACTTTTTACTTCCAGGAATAAGTTTTTGGAAGTCGAACAAAAAATATAATTTTAAAAACATTTTAAAAGCCTGTTTGATTACATATTACAGATATAAAATAAAAAAAAACAAATATCCGTAAAGCTTTAAATTTATGTTTCATTTATCCACGTAGGGCGATCATTTTAAGCACAAATTTAACTTGTCAATTTTAAGATACCATGTATATTGCTTACATTTGAACGAAAAAGTGATTTTAGTTCATTTTCTCTCCAGTGAACCGAATAATATTGTTTCCGAATAATATTTTGTGAAACTTTATTATTTAAACACGCTCAAAGTTAGCGAATATAAAAAAAATTGTTTTAATGTTACTAAACATCTGACAGAGATATTTGTTAGGCAACTTTTAGCAGAGTCAATAGCCGAAAGGTACTAAAGGTAATTTTAATAATAGTGACATTAAATAATTCTCTTCCGCAATGTATTTATCAATTAAATAATGAATGTATATCAAAATATGTTTTATTTATGTATTTATATTTCAATTTTATTACAAATAAAGCAATGCACAATTTATCTGAAGCTCTCACTTATGATTTCACTTTATTTTTATTTTTTACTTTATATAAATCACTTTGTACTTAATTTGTGAAATAATAAAATTTATCTATCTATCTATCTACAAACAAAGCAAACATAATTGGTCGACCAATAAAATTTTTGACTTTTTAGTTTTTTCGAGTATTGGATCTTTGGAGTTTCAATAAGGAAAAAGTGGAAAATATTTAATAAATTTTTAATAAATTAATGTATTAAAAATTTATTAAATTTTTTTCATTTTTTTCGATGTAACCTTTGTAAAAATAACGAAGGTCTCGATTTTGGAGAACTCGTTATAAAAAATTCAAAGCTCGAATAAGCTGAAAAATCTAAGATATGACTATGTATTTGTTAATAATAAATGATAACTTATGACGTCTTCTAATATCTAATATTTTTTAGGATCACATTGACGCTGGCAACAAAAGGAAAAATACGCATAAGAAGGAATTAAAAGATATTTTATGTTTGTCTATCAAATATCTGAAAAATCATTGTTTTACAGATTTTGATAACATAATATCAGATATATAATACAGTATACTACATACATCTATATTAAAAGAACAAACGCAGTTATTATATATTATAATAAAGATTTCTTTATTATTTTTACCATTTTTTGTATAAATATTTATTCAACTATGGTGAAGATACAATGGATCGATGTAACATTTAGTTAATTAAGAAAACGATCTTGAAAGAATCAATCTGTTGTAAAATAATTTATTTTATGCCAACGATTAAGACATCGAAATTAATAAATCTATCAGTTTAAAATAAATTTCTTCTAAAATAAAAACAATCTGTAATGTTTTTCTCTTTTATCTATTTCTTTTTTTTAGTACGAATTTATAACTTATACAAATAAATATGTTAAAAAATTAAATATTAACACAAAAATATAGATTATTTAATATTTTATAAAATGTGTGATTAAACAATGTTTACGATTATTTCCTTAATCCCTTTATTAAAAAATTTGTCTTTAACAGAAGAAGAGTAAAATGAAAGATTATTAGAAATATTTTTTGAAATATTCAAAATTAGAGTACAGTGTAACTTTTAAAACCTGCCCATACAAACATGTGCTTGATCCCATGAATGTATAAATGTGTTTCTATTTTTACATTTTTCTGGTATATTGGATTTATCTAGCATTTCTATTTTATTTGTTTCTAAATAGAAATAAAATTATTCGATTGTCTCTAAAATTGTTTAAAGAAACCGAATAAGGTTGAGGAAGTAAAATTAGCTTTATTTTATATTTATCTCCAACTTTATTCCTACTTATATAATTTTGCTTTTTCTATCAAGCCTTTATAAAAGCGTTTCTATTTTATATATATTTAAATCAGTGTCATTTTCGCAGCTAATATTAGCGTAAACCAATTTGCGTAATAATCTTAAATCATAATTACATAATAATGTAATAATTTTATATTACGATTAATTAATTAATTTTTTTTTCAGCATTACAATATTGTGTTGAGGAACTACCTATGTTAAAACCAACCCTAATAATTCCGTTGGAAAAATTAAGCGATGATCATCAAGTACATCAATCTCTTTCCAAATTACCTAGTACGTATAATTATCTTGTGACTTATTAAAAAAATTGTATTCACTTCGGCAAATTAATTTTTATAAATTAATTGAAAAATCGTTTAATATTTTATATTTAATATTATAATTATATTTTCAATTTAGTAAAATTTTGAATATTTCTCTAATAATAAATAAATCAATCTTCGCATAATTTTATGATTTTTTTTTTTAAATAACTTTTATTTACTCTTTATAATGTGTGTGAAAAGATTTTGTTTCAGTGAGATATCGACGACGTGAAAGATTGCGAACCCTGGCTTCAAAGCTGATGAATGTCCATGAATATCGACACCTTGAAAAAAAGCAATGTTAGTACAAATTTAAAAATTTTTTAAAACACAAAATTCAATATTACTGCATATACATTTAATTTTAAAATAAAGAACAGTTCAAGATATTTTGTAAATTCTATTTATTCTATTATTAAAATTCATTAAAATTTATTTTGTTAAGTATAATATTGAATAGAGTTTACAAATTAGGATGCAATTATACGCTGTTGTGTGTGTTCACAGAATATACTATTTTTAATCTACATTATTATATTTTCTTTCATTCACAATATAGATTTTTATAGGCCAATTTCTATAGTTAAAATATTATCATTACACTAATACCCACTACTTTTTTTATCTTTAGCAAACGCACAGCAAATCAACGACAGCAACAAGATAGAGAGTAAACGCCGAATACGTAGAACAAACCTTGAAATGCTAATGCTAACTTCTGAAAATTCCGAAAGTTCCGAAACAAGTGCTCGGACTACTGGTTTGTCTATCCAAGAAATCAGAAAAAACAAACCCATGCCTCCGATTCAATCAAAACAAAAGGGTCCGAGCGATGCAAAGGAAGCAGCTCCTAAAACCGCATCGAACGAATCTCAAGCCCCAGGCAAAGTCAAACGAGGTCGAGGAAGGCCACGTAAGTTTCCTATCCCAGAAAGCATCCTGATTGAGCATAAAGAGAGCTCACACTCGAAGAGAGGGCGGAAGAAAGGTAAAGCAATGGTTACTGCATCACGAAACCGTGTGTTTGCCTGCAATAACTGTCCCAGCGCGTTTAAATATTTTTATAACCTGCTGCGCCATCAGAACTTCGTTTGTCAGATGAATCCACGCTTCAAGTGCGGCTACTGCGAGTTCGTCGGCAGGTACCAATATCTTGTGGTGAACCACTCCGTTGCTGAGCATAAGACGAAGAAAGTAATAGTTGTAGATACGAGGAAGAAGTAGAGCTCGGTCTTTGAAAAAGAGGTTGATTTAAGAAAGCGATTTTTGTTTTTGCTGGAACTCTGAGTTCCGAAATGATATTACATTTAAAATGAAACGGGATAGGTTGATTGTTTTATTAAGAGGTGATTTTTTGACGATTTAATCTCTAAGGATGAATATTTTGTAAAACATGTTTTTTAATAGATTATCAATTCCTTAGAATAAACCTTTTATTTGCATATGTTTTCTCAATTGACTTATTGTTGCAATTTGATTGCTGTGCAGAACAAGTAGTTTTAAATCGTTTGTTAATTTAGAAAATGATATGAACTAGTATCCAAAAAGGAAGAATTTTCTTAATAAATTAGAATATCTTAATTTTCTGAATAGTTTTATTTGTTTAACGATGCGCCTAAAGTTGTAAATTTATGTTTATTCGAGAGTTCTTTTTTCCGAATCAAATTAAAGATTTTATAAACTCAAGTCAGTCTAGTTGGTGTTCTTTGCAAAGTAAACAAATAACAATAATAAATTAACAAAAACGTACTCTTAGAAAGTTGAGTAACATATAAAGATTTAAATAAAAATATTCCAATACAATACTCACAATTTATTTTTAGGAATCTTTACAAGCAGGACTTGATTATCTGAAACTGATGTGATAACTGTAATAATTTTATTAATATTTGGTACTGTTGTTATCAAAAATATTGACATCTTAATTTATAATAATGTAATCGGGTGCTTCGAAAATAAATATAACAGATACAACTACTTGTTGCATATTTAATTGTATTCTAAAAATTAATATACTACGAATATTAGAATAATAATATAATAATAATCTTTGTATCAATTAAATTGCTAAGCTCTTTTTGTAATATTTGTATGGAAATATTGCTGAATAAAAATGAAGGATTATCTTTATAAATTTGTATTCTGTATAATTGTGCCACCTTGTTTTAGCTACCTTGATTTAGCCACATTTTTTATATTTATTTACACAAATATGATGAAATCATCAGTCATATGTACAATCCACGTATCTTATAAAACTTTACACAAATTATATATCACTACTGAGTAAAAGGTCGATTTCAATTTTTATAAAAAACAATTTATTATAAATAAGTACATGATCCAATTAACTATTAATGATGAATAAAAAATACGTAGTCACATTTTTTTCTCAACAAATTTTTAATTGGGCTTTTTCGGCATAATGAGTTTTTAGACTGTACTATTCTCAATAAATTTTTTTGAATTAATTCTAATATATTATTATAATGTATTGTTATAGCTATATATATTTTTATTGAGTTCTGTAAATCTTTGTGTTTTTATAAGATATTTGCATCGAACTTTTTTATGACAGCTAATAAGAGTATAACTATAATTTTCCTTACAATTTTCCTTTCATAAGATTAATAAATGTTTATCATCCTCCTTTTTCTTTTTATTTTAATATATAATTAAATATTATTTTAACGTTGAACATTATTTCTATTTATTTACAGATTTCAGAAAAAATATTGTCCAAAATTATTTTGATGAATCTCTATGGGATGCTCCACAGGGATTATTACAGATAAATTGCTTTGAGGAATCTGAAACGCATAAAGAACATCGGAGCCACGACCAAAACTTGAGTACGTAAATTTTTCACTTCAACATACGTTTTATTATTCATAGTTAAACTGCGGACTTACCTTTTTATTTGTTTTTAATATTTAAATATAAAAATTATTTATATATTACCGATAAAGAAAATGATTTATTTCATCATTACATTATCATCCTATGATTTTAATTTTTTAATTTTTTATAGTTTCTTATAAAAATTTTTTTTGCAGTTAATCGGCAACAAAGAACTAGGAAAGCAGCTATGTCTTCGAGATTAAATATAAGCGATAGTTTTAAAAAAAGTTAGTATATTAGCTAGTATTAAAAATATTTATTTTTTCATTCTATACATTTATACTTATATTTTTATTTTTATTTTTATTTTATTAAGAGTATTATGTTTTCAATAGTTAAATACATTTTTAAGGGGAAGCAGTACAAAAAACGTTCCTTGTTTTATTGGCCTTAGCCTTATTGATAATAATAAATTGT
>JAPYZA010003850.1:0-14386 GCA_030522685.1 Eupelmus azureus | reverse complement strand
TATTAAGTATAGAAATTTAATAGGTGAGTTGTCTCATATATGTACTAAAACTAGACCAGATATTGAGTATAGTGTAAATTATCTAAGTAGATTTCAAAATGAGTACAATGAAACTCATTACAAGTATGCAATGCGTGTTTTAAAATATTTGTATTTGACTAAAAATTTCAAATTGAATTATAAGAGAAATGAGGATTGCGAAATTATTGATTGTTTTGTAGATGCTGATTGGGCAGGTGACATAATTGATAGAAACTCTACTTCAGGTTATATAATAAGAGTGTTTGGGAATGTAATTGATTGGAAGTCGAGCAAACAAAAATGTGTAACTGAAGCATCGACTTATGCCGAATATGTAGCACTTTCAAAAGCTGTGACTGATGTAAAAGTTGTAAGAGAATTTTTAAAGTTTTTTAATGTTATATTGAATAATGCTATAAAGATATTTGAAGACAATTCTGGAGCGATAAGCATTGCAAAGTATGGTAGTTTCACAAAGAATAAACACATTGAAATACAATATCACTATGTACATGAGAGTGTGAGAGAAAATTTGATCAAAGTGTGTAAAGTTGAATCGAATGCGAATATTGCGGATGTGTTTACTAAAGCATTATGTAGAGAAAAATTTGAGAAATTTAGAATGATGATGAATGTTAAATAAACAAAGAAAATATAATTAAAATGATACAACATAAATGTAAGGAGGTGTGTTGGAAAATATATAGTTTGTAGTACATTTATTTTGTATCATCTGAAATTCCTTTTCAAGTTCCCTACTCAAGTTCCACTCTAGGTTTCTCAAGTTCTTTTGTGAGGTTCCATTGGAACTGTATAGTATGCAAGTAGATAGTCAGATTGAACGGGACTGTCGACTCGAGCACAAGTGTCTCGGACGCGTGCTTAGTATAAGTATGTAACTAAGCTTTAAGTATAAAGATATTAAGTAAATGTTCATCTTTATGATAAAGTGCTCAATTCATTTATAAATAAATAACCTCCATATTATTTATTCTAACAATATGGAAATAACATCTTGCTTTATTTTAGATCTACTCACCTCCAACTCCAAAAAATTTAAAAAATTTGAAAGATTATTTCTCCACTCTATTAAAATGTGTGTTATTGTGTATCTTAGATGTTACGTTTCAATGTCCAATCGGCCCAAATATTTAGACTTTTTTACTCAATTTATAAAAAAAAATTGAAGTACCTATTTTTTTTTAACCGATAGTAATCATATCTACTTTTTACTTTCATAATATTACGTTAAAAAAGTAAATGAAGGTTTTTATTATTAAATAATTATGAATTAAAACAGTGATATTTTAATATCATTAGCTATATCCATATCACTAAGTTTTTTAGGCAAATAAGAGAAGTATAATTTTTTAATTCAGTATGAATACTTGAATATTACAATTCAGGGTTAAAATTAAAAATTTCTTTGACCGATCTACAACGAACTATGGTTATTATTTTGTTGTCAACAAAAATTCACGGTTGAGGTTTCGGAGGAATTAGTTTAGCTTCCTTTTCAAGACTATAACATATACAATATAAATTAAAAACCTCAAGTGACGATATTGCTATTATTATTATATAAAATATTGTACATTTCATCGAGATTGTTATTAAAACGTATTAGTTTCGCTATCATATTTGCATTCAACTTCGAAAGTGATTTTGTCGTATTGAGATATAAAATTGTAACAAGCAAAAAGAAAGAATTTAATAATTTATTATTTAAAATTTTTTGTTTTCATCGTATATGCGACCAACATCGAACACTCTGCTCTACCTCATGCTTACGGTTTGACTAAGATACATTTGAAGGATTTTCCTATCTAAATAATTGTATCGGCCATTGGTAGTCCTACATATAATTTTGATAAGAGCCTTTCCAAATTGTTCAGCATTCACTTTCCTCGCCCGATATCGCTTGTAAAAGGCAGTTCAGTACTTAAAGAGACGTTAGATACAACAACTATCTCGGAGAATTTCAGCTTGGCTTCCTTCGATTTTTCTCTTTTTACGAAAATTCTTCAAGATCTTATATTGCAAACAATTGTAAAAAAATAGTAATATCTCAGTGGAAAGATAAACTTAGTAGACTTTCATTTTAGACTTACATGAATTTCTCGAGGTCATAAATACACTCTAATCTTCCACCATCTGTCAATTTCATGGTAAATTTTGCCAATAAAACATGGGTGCCCCTATGGATTTTTGCACAAGCCCACGGTTTACAGAATTAGCTTTCGAGGCTTTCAAGACTTCTTGCTTTAATTCTCTGAGATTTTAAGACTTGCTGTATAAACGATACATTGATGACTGCTTCTTCATTGTAAATAAAGAAAAAACAAACTTTACTCTTCACATTCTCGATAATTATAATGAACACAATAATAAATAATTACAATAATGAGCTGAATTTTTAAAGACGAAATAAAATCATTTTGCCATAAATTAAAACCTTATCATATAAAATTAGCAAAACTTTACATACTTATAATTTTACCCTCATTTTTAAAAGTGCTGATAATTTTAATAAATTCATTAAGTTAGGTAAAGACAAGATGAATAATGGTAATCTCTGTGAAATCGTTTATAAATTTGACTACAGAGACTAAAATTGCACATACATCGGTATGAGCAACAGACAACTTGGAAAACACGTTGATAAGCACTGATGTAACGTAAAAAAATAAATCATCTACCTCCGCCCTTGCTGAATACGTTGGCAGTACAGGCCATAATATTGATTTTGAAAAAGTTAAAATTATTGATCGAGAAAAAATCTATAATATACGCTTATTTTCTGAAATTTTAAATACATACTAATTTAATAACACTATGAACCGTATAAAAGATAAAGAATTCTTAATAAAAATCCATAGATTATATTAAAAAGGACTAATGATAAATAAAATTATCCTCCCTCATATCCTTCCTCTTTCTACATTATCCTTTCCTACACAGTTGTTGTCGAGCATGATTCTTATTTCATTATACCTTTCCTTTCCGACCTTCGCTACCAAGCTCTCACGGGCCGCTCAAAGGTGGCAATCAATAGCTCGGCGCTACTAACAGGGATTCCTCAATTGAGTATAGAAGCGAGTTGGAAACGTGCCACCCCCGCAAGGTTCATGTTATGCCGGTACGGTAAGCCCAGCTCTCGCCTCTAAATAAATTTTAAATTATTTTGAATTTATATTAGTTACACGTAAAGCCTTCCAACAGCCGTTGAAAATAGGTTTTGGCCACGCCTTTTTGCGAGACGTTCGCGGTGGTAGACCATAGGTTTTTGTGGATTTAAATTTTCGACAATTGTTAAAATTGTTTCATTTATTTAATTTCCTGAATTATATTAAAGCAGTGCATTCAGACTTTTTTCTCCCGGGCATAGTACATTTCGATATTATTGCGAGAATGGGATTTTAGCTTCGCGTTTGCGCCCAAGCGAAGCTAGGGTGAAAAGTTTACGCAAGGTTGAAATCACTTCAACGCTAATGTATGGAACTGTATTTTTTTATAGAACGTGCACAAAGCGAGATTTTGCATACGCTTTGTTGTTCGACTGTGCGCAAAATCGAGTATTGCGCAGAGGGTGTCGAAAAATCTTTTTTCTCTTTTATCACCTATATAAGTATCATCTACTTATGGTATACCCATCTTCCTCCTGACAAAGATGCATCAACTTCAGATGCACTTTCTCGTAGATGATGTTTCGTCGACCCACAGATCAACCTTGCACCTGGACTTCATCTACAGAGTGTGTTGGGCATTTTTGGTAATTACAATCAATATCAGGTAAACATTTTCGTAAATGACGTCTGGTCAACCTGGATGCCACCCTGGCACCTGGATATCTTCTACAGGGACTGATGGGTATTTTTGGTAATTACTATTTTTACCTGAAACATTACTTCGTAGATAATGAGTAGTTATTACTCCTTAACCAAAGAAGTAAGGGGGAATGCCTTGGCGCACCAGAAAGACCCCGACGTTTTATACACACACACACACACATGACTCGAGGATTGATACTATAGGATGACATCATATTACATTTCTAAAAACTATAAATTTCAATTTAAACTGAAATTTGATTGCGCCAATCGATTTCTCTACGTTTGAATATATAACCATCCAAAAATCACCGCGATATCTTTAATCAATAATTATTGATTAAAGTCAATTTTTTAAATCATTTTCGTAATTTTGGATGTATTACGACGATTTTTGAATGGCTATGTATTCAAGCATAGAGAAACCGATTGACCTATAAATTTTAGTTTAACTTAAAATTCGCAGTGTTTGAAAAAATAATATTACATCACCCTAATTATCAGATTCATAATAACAAGTCTGTAACTGGACTCGAGCGCTGATCCTCTTGAGTGACGGCATTCCACTTTTTCAAAAATTGTGAATTTCAATTTCAACAGAAATTTGATTGTACCAATCGATTTCTCTAGATTGGAATACATAACCATCCAAACATCGGCGTGATATTTTTAACCAATAATTATTGATTCGACTGTACCACTTCAGGTGATCGTAATGATGTGATATTTTCTTAAGAAAATAATATATATAATATAGTTAAAACTTACTTTTTTGTGCTGTAGATTTCTCCTCCTCTTTATGCTCTCTCCGCACGTGCACACCTCTTTATGAACTATTTTAATATTTTATATTTAACTATTTTATAACTATTTTATTTTTAAAAAGTATGCACGTGCCCGTTTATTCTACAAACGGGCACGTGCATTTACGAGCTTCTATGCACCGATGGCACACCCATTCGTAGCACCCGAAACAATATCGCCATCGATACATATGCTTCGTTGGCTGCCTATAATAAATGTTTGTACAAAATCCACAAATAGCACCTCGTGAAACAGGTCTTTTCTCGCGCGGAACTAACGCTGGATATTTCCTTGTTAAAGTTTTTGTTAAAATTAGGGTTATCCGGTAATAGTCTTTGGAAGGATGACGGTCGGCAGAAATCCGCAAAAATCGGCATCGTCATCCTCCAATAACCGTTGCCCGCTGCACCAGGCAATACTATACTCGGCACTTCCCACTGACGATCTTGTGTCGTTTCTATCTACGATGGTATTGTCACTGGTGATGCTACTTTCAATTCTACTACAGGCGTCGCTATCTTGCTTCAGTAGTTTCAAATATTCAGCGCCAACTGAATTTGACATTGATTCGATTGTGATGTAATATGCAATTAACATATAAAGAAGCATTCTTTTGAATTTTCGCGTGGTTACTTATAGTCGATATTTGGACTGTGTAGTATTTTTGTTTTTCATATTTAAAGGTGTAACGGGTAAACCGTTATAATGTTCCCGCGCCCAGTTGCAGTGGAATCAGAGAGATATAATTCATAAATAAATTATATCTCACTCTGATTTCCTCTGTTTAGGTAGGAGCAGCAGCCGTCGGCGATTTCCTTGGCTCAGCGGCAACAGCGCATCACACCACTACGAAGATCGGCAATGCCGAATAATAATATTTTAGATTCTGTAGCTGGAGCTCCTGCGTGAGCCCGATGGTATGTGTATGTGTGTCGCGCTCGCGTCGCGGGGGGAGGGGAGGCTGAGGCACGCACCGTCGGCAGTTAGATGTCGATGCGCGCCTTGGCGGGTAGCTTTTCCGGGACTCCAGAGTCGGATCGGCTAGTGGGTGATTTTCGGTGTCTGTGTGTGACGGTGTGCAGTGGTTGGGTGTTCTAGTGTAAGAGTTGTGTGCCTCCAGCGGCACCTCTCCACGGCCGCCAGGGCTATGTCCCAGCACGTGGACAGCGCGGTAGGCGAAGAAGCAGTCGGCGAGTTCGGACGAGACAGAGAGAGAGAGAGAGAGAGAGAGAGAGAGAGAGAGAGAGAGATTGTGAACGAGAGTACGAGTTGGTGTGCGGCAGGCGTCTGCCTACGCCGTAAGTACCTAATAAATATATTCTTGTTTGTAATTCTCTGCGTTTTCTCTTTGTAAGTGTTCCGTGATGTCCGCCCTCTCTTTGCGCGACGGCACGCAGCTAGGTGCCCTGCCGAATTACATATTAATTTTGGAAGCGCGAATTGCATGTTGGAGTTTGGTTTTCGAGGAATTAAGTAGTCGCGGAGACAAGCAATCGCCGCTCAAAATTTATAAATTTAAATTCACTTACGCGAAAATCTCCGTAAGAAAGGCTAGCAGAGCGTCCTTCCGATTCACCTAGTTAGTCTCTGTTTACACGTACGCCGCGCTGAGCGTACGTATGTATGCTCGCCATCAAGAAAAGCCGCTAACCTTAAAATATCTCTCACATTTATTTCTAACACCTGGTACAGTAATTGTTCTCAGGTTATGGGGCCAGGCACGACCTGTCGCAGTGATTATTAATTTTATCGGGTGTTAGACCGTTTCATATTTCGAGAGCCGTGAGTAATGGCGAGCGCGAATAAGGGCATCTTTTTCCAGCCCATAGATCGGCTAATCGGTCGCGAAAATTACCGCTCATGGTCGATTGCCATGAAGGCATATCTCTAAAGCGAAAAGCTATGGGATACTATTAAAGCTCCCACCGGAGGTACCTTATCGACCGATACCAAGAAAATTATTAAAGCAAACGCGAAGATAATACTGGCCGTTGATCCAGTGGTATACATCCAGGTGTCGGATGCCGAAGCTGCTTGGAATAGTTTAGAAAAGGCATATGACGATGACAAACTCGAGAAGAGAATTTCTTTAATTCAGCAAGCCGCAACGACAAAACTCGAGAACTGCAAATCAATGGACAAGTATATTAACCGAATCGTTACAGCGATATATTAACTGCGTAGTATAGTTATGAAAATTTGATCGCGGAATTGCCGAACAAATATAAGCCAATGATTATGGCGTTGGGAAGTTCAGGCAAGGAGCTGACCACCGACTTGGTGAAAACAAAGTTGCTCCAGGAAGTTAAAATGGCCGATACAAACGACGCCGAACGAGCCCGCGGTTTTCTTACGCAATCACACGCCAGCCAACGAAATAAAGAGAAAAGATGACGTCCTCCTGATAAAACTCCCTCGCGTTCGACGGTACGCTGTTACAATTGCAACCGTGTTGGTCACATCTCTAAGCATTGTCGCGTCACCCGGCGAAACGGAGAGAAAAAATGTTCTCTGCAAGTGCGCGACGAGAGTGACTTGGGATGCTCGAGATTATCATGGATCACAAAACAAAAAAAGATGAATGGATGTTGGACTCCGGCGCCTCTAAGCATATGTACCGCGATAAGAGATTAATGCCCAATTTAAGAAGCACCGATACAACCAATGTTACTGCCGCAAATAAAAGTAAAACTCCCGTGTACGCCGCAGGTGCAGTTATACTACATCCGTTCAAGAAAGACAAGGTGCGACTAACAGAAGTGCTTCACCTGCCTGGCATTGCGTCCAATCTAATGTCAGTCAGTGCCGTAGTCGGAAAGGCTGCACAGTGATTTTCAAGGGCATGAGCTGTAAGATTTTAAACAAACGTGATGAAGTGATTAGCACATCTTAATTCAGTTTATCTTAAACAACTCCGTAATCATGCAGCCATAGGTATTAATTTTTGTCAAGACAAGGTTAGTCTATGTGGAACTTGTGTTGCTGGAAAACTAGTCAAAAAACCTTTTAAGTTAAGCACATTTTTTGGTGGTCCCACGGGTATACCGTAAAATTGTACGATTGTAAAGAGGGAGAAAAAATAAAATACGTGGATATCTGTTCGCTCTATTCGTTTATATGTAAACGTGGATTATATCCTCTAGGTATCCCAAACTTTGTGTAGGGTAAGCAGAATCCCAATCGCTTATCGCACCTAACAAAGATATTAACAATATCAACGGTCTTATCATGCGCGACATACTACCACCGCGTTATTTATATCATCCAGTATTGTCTATTAAAATGTATAACAAACTAATTTTCCCTCTTTGCCGTACTTGTTGCGAGCAAATGACTGGCTGACTGTCCTCGCGAGGATCCGAAAGACCGCTTTTTATGAGTTACGTGGGTTAGAGGAGATAAAGAAGGCTGAGGATCTGGGGTACATTATTCAATCAGTTTACGAGATATGGAAATACAAAATGACACAGCATGACCCAGAAACACGGATTGGTGGTAATTTTAGCGGTTATATAGATACATTTTTTAAACAAAAAACAAGCATCAGGGTATCCACTTGATTGAACATCGGACGAGGATAAAGAAATTTATATTGAAAACTTTAAACGCAGCGAAGGAATTCGACTCGACAAAAATAATATAAAATCAAGCGCGGGTTTAAGATCAGTGGCAAAACTCTGTTTAAACTCATTGTGGGGTAAGCTGGGCCAAAGAGTCAATATGACGAGAACCGAGGTTTTCACCGAGTCAAATAGATTAATGGAATTATTAATCAGTGCCAAAATTGAAGTGACAGCTATCCTAGCTGTAAATGATGATACACTATACGCTTCATGGAGATAGAGAACCGGTCAGACCATCTTTTTTGACTAATTTCGTCGTTGCCGCTTTTACGACAGCTCAAGCGCGAATTAAATTATTTGATTTGTTAAACGAGTGAGGACCCCGATCTCTGTATTATGATACACATTCTGTTTTCTACATTAGTAAGGACGATGAACGCGATTCACCGATTGGAACTATTCTTGGTGACCTTACGGACGAATTGACTGAGATGAGTATTGGTACTTACATTACATCGTATGTATCTGGCGGTCCGAAATTCTATAATTACAAGTACAAAACATCCGACGGTCGTGAACACTGTGTGTGTAAAGTCAAAGGTATTAGGCTGAATTACGCAAATACTCAAAAAGTTAATTTGGAAAACATACGTGAAATGATAATCGTTAATACGGACCAGATAGTTTTAACCTCATCAGCAATCAGACATACCAAATTTAACGACGTCGTAAATTTAGAAGAAAAAAAGACATGCAAACCTGTTTACGGAAAACGAAGATTCATGGGATTAGAAAAAAGCTTTCCGTATGGTTACAAAGACAGCTAAGTACTAAAAAAATTACGTCGTTACAATCAAAGTTGTTAGACGACCGTTATACCGCTGATGGACTATTCTCGATCACTATACGCCTCTTCAGTAGCTTCTTTACACGTGGCGGGGGAAAGGAGCTCATCCCGCGGCGCATGCGCGAACGCAACAGTGGCGCGCGATGCAAGACGTTAGCGGGAGGCGCGCGGGACCCCCACTGCGGTTACGAGCTCCTTGGTAGAGGGGAGTGGTAATGAGAATGAAGAGTGCGATTACACATACATCATATCAGTATCTGAATGATGGCTCTACAGTGGAGACATCCTTTCACGTGTTTGCTAAGCGGGCCAACGTCATGTGGCAAAACAGTGTTTGCGAAAAGATTTTTTTTTTAATATTGGACGTATGTTCGATACACGCTTTGATCGTATAATTGTCCATTACGCCGAGTGGCAGCCTGCTTACAGAGAGTTATCATAATAATCTAAGTGTCATTTTCGTAACACAAAATATCTTTCATCAGAGGAAAGGGCAGCGCGATATATCTCTAAATTCGCAATATATTTTGTTATTCAGAAATTTGTGCGATAGAGCTCAGATACAGCATCTCTCGCATCAGCTGTGCCCCGAAGATCCACATTTTTTACAGGAAGCGAATCGGGACGCCACCTCGAGACCATACCATTATCTTATATAAGATCTAAAACAAGGCACGCCCGACAATTGTAGATCTCGAACTTTAATTTTTCCCGACAACGAAGAAGAGCAGTGTGTTTTCGTTTCAAAGAAAAGTAAGGTACAGACGCTGCGAATGAAGTTTCAGTCGTGTCGTTATAATGGCGCCGAAAACTCGACGACCATTTGGTCATAAGGACGCACCATCTTGTGAGCTCTGTATCATTTAAACGACGAGCAACGGAAGGCTGTTTTACAAAAAGCAGATATAAAATTAGTAAGACAAATTTGCGAGTGCGCTTTATACATTCTATGTGGTAAGGTGCCTCTCAGTAAAGGACACATATCTCAACTTCGTAAACACACTAGAATACTTCGAAAATTGTCCGAACTATGCGTGAGTTTGTCCAAGAAGAAGAAGATTATCGTTCAACGAGGTGCTTTCTTACCAACCCTATTAGCACCTCTGCTGGAAACAGTTTAGGGCAGTCTTAAAAGTCGATAGTAGAAGAAGCTAAATATGGAGCATGCTAGAAATCTTGTGTTGCTGCCTCACGAGAGTGTAGAAAGAGTGAAAGTACTACTCAACAATGTGGGAGTTCAAATCTGTCCAAACTCCTGATACTGCGATGAGTAGACTCGATGTCAAAATAAATGAAATTTTAAACTCGAATGCGTGTAAAGACGAGCGTGAAAAGTGGACTTGAAATCGCCAAGTTTTGCAGCGTTATCTACATCTTAACAATTCCAATCAGCTTGTCAATGATTTAAAAATGGATAGTGAAAAGAGGAACGCAGGAGAAGAAGAAGAGATGATTGTAAATCCACCCGAAGAGCTGGAGGACCAAATCGACGGAAAGATGCTTGGAAAAATTCCCCAAAAATATCGTTACATGGTTGAACAGCTTGTACGTTTCCTAAGGCTGTCCGATGATGTGACGTGGGATAGTAGCGGTGGCGTGACTATAGATGGCGTTCCAACCCCTGACGCAAATATCGTCGAGCTCCTGAATGGCGTCACAAGGGATAGAAAAAAGGGGCTACCTCGGGGACACGAACACTTTGCTGCTGCAGCTGGACGACCATACGTGCCTAAAGAGTAAAATGGTAACGATCGTGCTGTTTCCGATTCATTGTCTGAAGAGACATTACAACCGGAGAAAGAGGCTATTGTACCCAGTGGAAGTGGTAGAAAACGTAGTGTAACTTCTTCTGAAAGTAGTAATAGTAGGAGTAGCGATAATAGTAGTTTCATTATACCAACACGCATCGACGACAACCAAGAAATTTCGGAGACACCGAAGAAGAAAAAAATGAAAAAGAAATCGGTAAACCTATAGATTTTGAGTCAACATTATGGCGAAGTCTAAGCCGAAGATTCTAGAAATGAAGGAATTAGAAGAAAACAAGAAAAATAGTGCGTTAGATTCTTTAATTGACATTTTACAGTTTGAAATGCATGTTCTTGGATATAAATTCTATGGACCAGGCACTAAGTTCAGAACGTCCTGCACGTGGCGAAGAGGGGATCAATCCTCTAGACGAAGCTTGTCGAGAGCACTATATCGCATACGCTGATAAGAGTACAAATCGCCGTCAAGTCGATCCGGATTTTCACGTAAGCTTGCGGTGAGACACCGCCCAATGAAAGAACCATAGCGATGATGACTGCCTGTTGCATGGTTAGTAAAATTATATTTGAGAAATTTTTTCACGTATTAAAAAAGCCACAAAATGTGAAGATAGGAAAAAAATAAAAAACTAGACAAGTATATTAAAGATTCAACCAACAGCAAAATCAGAGGATAAGATTACTAAAAAGGTAAACAAGGAAAAGAGCAAGGAGATTGTAGATATTGATAATAATATACGAAGAAATGAATAATGCTCTAGAGCGATTATACTATGGGCTCCCGTGTGACACAGCTAACGTAGGTGCTGAGAAACTCTTGCAAGCAACACGCAAAAAGTATAAAAGACAGACAGTCTCTGAATAGCTCGAGAGTCAAGATGCCTATAGCAAGCACGAAATTATTAAACGTCGTGTGACGGAGGACCGAGTAGTTGTCCGTCAAACCCAGCGCATGCAGGAGAGAGAGAAAGAGAGAGAGAGAAATAAATAATTCTTTTATAATTATTTATATCTCTTTCTCTTTTGTTATAGATAGTCGTAGGTTGCGTGGAGAAGCGCCCCGCGGAAGTCGCGCCGTCACCCAGAGTACAAGCATCAGCCTTCCGCGAGTACTTCAATCCACAAATGTAGAAAAGGGCTATATTCAAATTAAGGTGCGAAATTAATTGCTGTTAATGGCTGCAGGAGGACGCTCCTGCCCAAGTATGCGAGTGTGGGTGTATGCGAGTGTGGGTGTATGCGTGTGTAAGAGCGGCGCGGGCCGCTGAGGTTGAGTAAGAGCGGGCCAAGCGGGACTGTTGCTCCAGCCGCCGCCAAGACCAGATGTGAGTATTCTCGAGGAGGTAAAAAGGTTAGTAGTAATATCACGACGCGAATCGGTTGCACGACAGCGCGAAGGAGAGCATCATTTGCTGCATCTTGTCGTCATCAATTGCGCGTGTGCGACATCGCTGCTGCTTTAGTTAGCGCGACGACAAACTGCGATTCTGTGTTGGTAGTGTAGAGCAGCGGCTCAAAGAATCATTAATCTTGAACGTTATTTGTAGTTATTAATAAAGTCTTTTATCTTATGTTTTAAATGCTGTGTGTGTATTATTCGCGAGTGTAATAGTGTGTGTCTTTTCCCTGTCCTTACGCAGCGAATAAAGACGGCATGCGACTCTCGTGCGTTGCCGGCCCTGCATTATAATAATTTGTTGTTGATTGACTCTTATCGGGAAATAATAGGATAAAGTAAAGAATAATTATTTGTCGCGCGCGTAGAGTCATCGGAACGCGGATTGCGAGTTCGGAGAATTCGGCCCGAAACGCCGCGTGACAGTCGATATCAACGCCGTCGTTACAACGTTCGTAGCATTAACGACGTCTAGGAGGGCGACTTGATGGATTCTAAATTGCACAAAACTTACAACAACGGATATTCATACTTTTTACAGTTATCGACGTTATCAGTAAATATGCATGGATAGAATCTGTAGTCGATAAAACTGCTAAAAATGTTACCGTAGCTTTTGAGCGACTATTGCCGGGAAGCATAAGCAGATAAGGGGAAAGAATTTATTGGTCGAGACATGCAAGAATTTCTCAATAAAAAGAATATCGATTACAGAGTAGCACGAAGTCCTGATACCAAAGCTGCAATCGTCGAGCGATTAATTGGAACTGTAAAAGTACGTATTTGGCGTTATTTTACACACAACAATACACACAGGTATATGTGACGCTGTACAATGCTGCTAAGACTCGTAAAAATGCAAGCGTCGGTATTGCCACGAAAAGATAAAGCTAGCTAAATACGTGGTGGGTGATTTCGTGGGCGTCAGCCGTGCCAGAAACGTATTTGCGAAAGGTTATGAAGGTATTTGGACAATAGAGTTGTTTAAGATTGCACGTATATCAACGTCACGATACCCGACAGTGTATTTTTTAAAAGATTTAGCAGATGAGGAAATTGATGGATTTTTTACGAAGAAGAACTGAGTAGAGTGCGGAACAATTTGTATAATGCAGTGTTCACAATGGAGAAAATTTTGAAATCAAGAAGAAAAGGATCTTCGAAAGAGTATTACGTCCACTGGAACGGTTATCTCGACAAATTCAAGTCATGGGTCAAAGCTAGCTATTTGAAACAGCTACAATCAATGATCAATTTTACGTAGTGTTGCTGAGCAAGAGTAGTATGCACTATTTTACTGACAACACTAGGACACGATACATTACGCAGTTACAACATCAAATCCGGTTACAAGGTGTGTGGAATGTTGCTCTCACAGAAATACAAATACCGCTGACATTTCAACACATATCACCAACGTAAAAAAAGGAGATATATATGCATGTCAATCGTAAGCCTCAGCATGCTCTAGACACCAATGAAATAACACGAGGTGAAACAACATTTTCGATATCGCAAGTCGACCCTGGTGTTTATATAAGCATCTAAAGTCTTATCAACGAAATAAACAATTTGGCTAGCGTAAAAAATCATTTATATTTTAATGTCAAGAGAGGTGGTTATATATCCGTGAGGCATCTCTAGGGTGAAAATTTGATCATGAATTTATTCTATCCAAAGAATTAATAAAATTTTAGATTCAGAATTTGGGAACAATATACAAAATATAATTCGACTCATGAGGATGAGTCTATATTTGGAGATAGGCCAGCCAACCTGCCAAATGGTCTGCCTAGTATGCTTATGATCTACAATGATATTGGCGAGCCTTATGCGAACGGTGACGTTCAATCTAGATTATTACGTCCAGTATCTCTCAACATTGATGAATATACGTATGGTGGTGTGAGAATCAAAAGTTTTTCACCACCTATGTATCTACGGCTGATGTTCAACTCGTTCTAGATCATCGAAATAGATTCAAGAGACCAGTACGGTGATTCTATACCATTTGATTACGGAACTTTGACAGTGACACTACAATTTAATTGCATTGAATTGAAAAACCGCTGCCAATTCATTGGCACGTAGCTTCCTCAAGATTAATTTATTGTTCCTATATGTATATTGTATGTTTTAAATATTAAATATATAGT
>JAPYZA010003849.1:0-14387 GCA_030522685.1 Eupelmus azureus | reverse complement strand
TTGGTCTTCTTCCGAGCGGGCCTGGCAGCTTGCATTAATGAGCGATATTCAGGGTGCGGGGAGACGGAGAGCGGTTAATGACGCTTGAGTGGCTTTTGGGTTATTGGGAGGGCAAGTGGGCATTTCACGCTGGATTTGACGGGGAATTGTGGGAGTTCGGTGCGTGAAATATGACGGTTTATATGGACTTGTTGTAAGGGAAAAAGTAAGATGTGACTTGACGGTGTAAAGAGTGTTTTATGGAAAAGGACGGGGGTGCGCTTAGAGGGAGCGAGGTCGGGGGGTTTTGAATGAGCCTTATGGACATTTTGGATAATTTTTTCGGAATGCCGTGAAATCTGATAACAGACTGCTGGGTTTTACGTGTCGTATAATTTTCTCGATTTTTCGATAGAACTGAAACTAAATCATTACTAAGTTTTACTAAGAGTTTTATCTTAAACTGATAAATTAAAACTCGATTGATGTACATTTTCAAATAAACCCAATCAACTTATTATCGCTCTCCTTATGAATTCCAGTCAGCTGTAATAGACGTTTTTCTGGAGATATAGCAGTGCCCAGTCGAAAAACGGAAGTCAAAACAAATTAAATAAGATAGCCAATTGCAGGGAGAAACCAGCTCTCGCGCGCGTCTCCTTTAATTTCCTTCATCGGAATCCAATATCCAGTTACAATATTAGCGCGAAATTTCCGATCAAACGGAAGTATAAAGGGTAGAGAGCGGGACGGGCTATTAATCAGGCTCTCCGTGTAAAATGAATGAGCTCTGCAACACAAAACTAATTATCGATATCGCCCGGCAGATGTAGAGAACCAGAGAGTGAGAGAGAAAGAGAGAGAAGGGTAGAAAGGTCCATGATTAAATAACCGTTTAAGAGTGGAAATCCGCCTAATAGAGAAAGTTTCTCGGAGCGTCTCTCCATCTACCCGGCCGGGAGAGCGAAGGAAGTCGTTCAATTTTGCACCAGGGAGGGACTCGCGAGGAGAGAGAGTGAGATGCTACGAGGGGGAGTAGAAATATATGAAATTACCGATGTATATACAGGTATGCGGGGGGGAATAGGCTGCCTTGGAATAAAGACGAGGATATAAAGTGAGAGCGAGTGCCAAGCGGTATCTCTCTGGGTGTTTGAGGTAGGGGAGAAAAAAGCTGGGAGCGCGAGGGAGTGCGGAAGAAATATATAAGAATTAGAAACTTGCGTCTTTATAAAGTGAGACTGCGAGGGATTTGCTCTGGGGTTATTATGCTTCGGTGGGAGAATGGATGGGATGAAAGTGTGGGAGGTTTTTTTTAGCGAGGGAATGATTTATGGGTGGTTGCTGGGGTGGGGCTAATGGCTTTGACAAAATTTGTTAAAGTGAACAATGTGTGGTGATAATGGAATAATGTGTTCTTGTATAAAAATGTATTAACATCAGAAGTACAGCGAACTATCAAGAGAAGTCCAAACTCTTTGGAACACAGATTCAATTTAAATTTGAATAAATGTTAGTAAAACATCTTTAGTAAGAAGACCTACTTTAAACACTTTTTTCATTCGGCTTGAGTATAAATAACAAATTTTTAAAATTAATATTCTTGTTGCATAGTTAGAAAGTTTATGATCGTACCTAACTGGATGAATAATTATATATATCATTTCTTCATGATTTATCCGAATTAGCCCTGGATTTGGAAAATTTATTGATAAATAATTGAATAATTAAATCAATTTTTTTCTCCTCTCATAACTCTAATGTTTTTAAATTCCAAATTTTTGAAGAGATATATTTAATAAATTTTTACTTCATGCAAAGGTTATTTCTAGCTCACATACAATTTTTTTGATTTTCTTTGTACGTTTGAAGCATTGATATAAATTAACTACAACGAAATAACAATTTATAACTTCTGAGTTTTTGAACATATTGGCTTTTGGATAAAAAAAAAATTAATATAGTAGTTTATATAACTATAATTTTCTATGTGCAGATCAACTCCAAGGAGCAATTTTCAGTATGGTTATATAAAAAATCAAAAGAGAATTAGTGTCGGTATGATTGCGTATATTTCCGTAGCGTAGTTTCTCTCCGTGATCGCTAAAAACGTACTTTCATTGATCGAAAATTATTGGAAACTTACATTTTGCCTAGCATTACTCCAATAAAACATAATTTACTAATCCCATCAATATCGCCTGAAAACTA
This sequence comes from Eupelmus azureus, assembly GCA_030522685.1. Classification (NCBI taxonomy): domain Eukaryota; kingdom Metazoa; phylum Arthropoda; class Insecta; order Hymenoptera; family Eupelmidae; genus Eupelmus; species Eupelmus azureus. The sequence goes on along the minus strand of JAPYZA010003849.1, from coordinate 12,197 downwards.
TCATTTCATTCCACATCCAAAATAAGTCAAATCATTAAACGTTTTTTAAAAAATTGCAAATTATCCCGAGGGTGGCGCTGCGCAAACGTTCAGCACGCAGTCCCGTACAGCTCATATACGCAGGCAGGCTGCATAAGAAGCTCGCGCACAGCAGTAATGCCTGGCGGCTGCGGCGGCGGGCGGCAAGACTATTACCACCGCATGAATATGAATGAGACAAGACGGAGCGTAAGCGCGAGAAAGACAAACGACGCGCGAGGACGACGACGCCGTGCGAGGATATAAAATATACGAAGCGAAGAGGAGGACGAGGACTCAAGGAGAGGGAGGACCTAAGAGAGAGAGAGAGAGCGGCATTCAATTAGTCTCCCGGTAATTAGCCGGGAAATCTTCGGCTTTGTCGGCTTCGCCCTTGAGCGGTCCTTATTCGCTCCTTCTTCTTCTTCGCCTTCTCTCTCATTCGAAACTACCGCGCGTGCCTGCGTTAGCTGCTCGCGCGCGCGCGCCGGCGCGCGATTGCCGCCTAAGTGCGGGAGTTTGCAGCGCGCTGCCCTTTCTTTAAAGAAAGAGCCGCCGTACGTGCGTTATTGCTGGATATCGGGAAATTTGCAAACTTATACATGCCGCGCCGCGTGCTTGCGCCGCAGCTGCGAGATTGAAACGCGCGGGCACCGCGAGGATCGATTCGTTAAATTAGTCAGAATTAGCGGGGCTTGATTATTGGAATCGAGATGATTGGGTTTTATTTTTAAGCCTGCCGAGAGCACGCTGGTGTATTCGGGTGGAATTCGAATTTGAAAAGGAAGCGACAATCATGCCGGAGTGTGAAACGATTGAATTAATGTCTTCTTTGATCTTTAATCTAGGGGCGCGGAAGTGGCCCGACGGCAAGCGTCTCAATTACACACCCAGAGCCATTAATTTATTTTTCACGCGCGTCAAATCCCAATGACAGCCGGCATGCTCCCGTCATAAATTAAGAGAAATTACTTAAAGTAATTACTTCCAATTGGAACGATAAAAAAAACCTGTCACTCGCAACCCAAACGAAAAAACTCAATTAAATACACCACTTGTACTTGCCACCTCAGTAGTCGAGAGAGCGGCTCTCGTGTGTGCGCGAGCCTCGCCTCACACGACGCTTCCGTTTCGATCCCATGGCGCGACCCGCAAGTGTCGATTTACGCACACGAGCGCCTGATGCACGCTCGCCTGTGAGAGAGAGATGCGCCGCGCGCGCCTTTTTTTCTTCCTGCGATACTTGAGCGCGGAACTCTCTCGCGCCGCCGTCATTACATCGGCTTATAATCGCGCGGGCCGCGCTCTTCCGTTGCCGCGCGCGCGGACGTGAAATTAGCCGGGCAACTATCCATTATATCCGCAAATTGATTTCTTAGCGTGATGCTGCTGCTGCTGCCGCCGTGCGCGTAAGAGAGTACCGCTCGACTTTTTTTTCGCTCGTACTTGGCGGGCCCCGCGAGATGTGCGTTTCCCGAGAGATCAAGAGGAGATAGGAGAGAGAGCGGCTCGCATATACGCGGATTAATCATTTTTAGCCGAATGGTGATTTATGCGCGGAAAATGGAGAGATAATAACGAGGTTTCGAGAGCTGTTTGTAAGGCATGCGTTGTTGGTAGCTCAAGCGCTGTTACTGACTGCGAGGTGAAAAGCTTTCCGATGGGATTCAGCGGATGCCTCTGTCTACCATCTCGTTTTATTGTTTTATTGATATGAAAATTCCATAGATTAATTTAATTTTTTTCAATAAATTTAACTTGTCTTTCATCAAAAAATTTAATAATATTGTACTTGTAATAAAAAATTTGCATATCATCCCAAGCAGTTAATTACACTCAAAACTCGACCAATTCACCTACAATTACAAACCGATCCTATCAATCGATCAATTTTCAAAGCTCAATCCACATTAATTCGCTCATAGGTACTTTTGACTAATTACCCGCCTAATCTAATAATTGGCCTCGAGCCGCTACCGCGCCGCCGCGAAAACGACAACCGATATCCGGTCTCGCTCCCGCAAGTGTTGTTATCGGGCCGTTTGCTTTAAATACGAATTGATTCGAATTAGAGATGCTTATCCGCGCGAGCTGGGCTTGAATTTACCGCGCTGGCGCGCGCGCGCACGCTCAGCTCTATACACAAGTTGATTCAGCGTGATTCCCGTGCGGAGCTTATCTCGCCGCGGTATCTCGCGTGCGCGCGCGGCCCGAGTTCGTTGCTTCTTGCTCGCGAGCACATCTGTATATACGTGCAATTTGCGTGTGTACAGCGAAGGGCTAATCCGTTCTCGATTTAATGTCTATATACGCAGAAGTGCGGAGGTATGTGTGTACGCGATGGGGCCGTGTTATTGAGAGGCGGGGATCGAGGAATGCCATGGAACTTTTAATTAAAACGCGTTGCCGGGTTGTTTGGATGATTGACGTGAGTTGTGAGAAAAAACTTTGTGGTTGCATTGCTTTGGTTTTTAAGGTTTTATGTTTAAATTGATTGTAGGTAGTTCTGCAGGTATGTATTGATTTGCTTAGGTATATTTAGCTTACAAAAAAACAAGAAGGTATTGGAAAAAGTATTATAATATTTACACGTTAAAGATTATTGTGCTGATATATAAGGGATTAATTATAAATATGTATTCTGACATTGCAGTAGAATTCCAATACTTTCAAACATAAATCGTATAATTTTTTAATAGAAAATATGTCAAATTTTTAAAATATAGTTTATTATAAACAATTATAATCTATTGATTGTTAAAAAAATATTATTCAAATTTATATGTGTAAATAATATTAAATTATTCATATTCTTTTCATATAGTATTATTTCTTTTTTTCTGTAGGAAATCAATGGAGTCGAAAATTCTTATGTAGATAACTTCGTGGAGCAGTAAATGCGGTTTTGTCTTCCGGAGATGATTCGACAGCGAGATTCTTGCACTTCTTCTATTACCCAATCGTAGCCTTGTACTCATTTTTAAAAGGCTGATGACTTCTCAAAAAGGTCAGGTAATCTTCTAAGAAAGACTTATCATAAATGATCTGGCGCCGAAGCTAAAGTTTAATCCTTATCTTTAAATTATCTTGTCTGCTAAAAGCTAATTTAACAGGTGTATACTTATAACTAACAATCAATATTAAAATATTTTTATACAGATTATCGTAAATTTTTCCATCTAAAAATGGCTAAATATTTATAAAAATTCTAGCAAAAGCAAAAATAAAACACTGATTTAAACAAAAATACCATCAACACTACCCATAGCTATCAACTTCCCCAAGCATTCACCCTTTCCACCTCCGCATCGACGAGCACTTCCCAGACGCCCACTATACGAGCGTCGAACATTCGAATTCAGGGCTCGCACAGCGCGTCCAAGACGGCCGGCGTCCCTCGTATACATAATTCAAGCCAAGGAAAGGGCCTTGCGCGAAATTGGACGGCTCTTAGCGAGAGACTTTCTCTTTAGTAAAGGAAAGACTTGGCCTTACAAACAGCGCGCGTGCTTTATAAATTCGCCGCGGCTACATAGGGCCGAGGCGCTCCCGGGGAGAAGTGAAGTCTGCCTTTTAAACTAAGACAAGATAAGACGCTGCGAGAATGTAAAAATTGGCAGAGCAGCCTTGGCTAGGGCGAGCTTGGCGCGACGCGTTAGCGATTCGCGTGCAAGCTTCTTTAGAGCTTGTGTAAAATGTTAATTGAATTGGACGCTGTCCAGAGAGGTTTTTTTGTGTTTTATTAGCGATCGTTTTTCGGGTGGTTTGGGTGTAGATTGCGGTGGGAGGGGGTAGATCTTGAGTTGGTTATGATGGAGCTTATAGTTTTACGTGTTATGAATGAACAATTGGTAGTTGGGAAATTTATATCTACAAGTATATTTTATAAAGCATCTTATTAATTATCGGAAAATGGATATGAGACTGTCAGTATTGCGGTGGTTATTAGTAGTATAAATTTTCCCTGATAGAAAATTGACCATATTCTGGACAGAATGTCTGGTCAACAAACGTTAACATGACACTTATCTAGAAATTGTTTTCAAAGCATTTCCAGAATTTTTAGATAAGTGTCATTTTAACATTTGTTACAAATTATATAGAATATTAAAGTATAAAAAATATAAAAACATACTACATTGAGCAACTGCTTTTACAAAACTATGCGTTCCCATAGCAGTCTTTAATACTCTTGCTATTTATTCGTAGACTTTAATGACATTTTCACACTTGACACATTAAAAAAAGCTTATTACCAGCTATCTCAAGCAGGCCTGAGCAATTTTATGTGTCGACCGCGTATAACGATGCAAACGACTCGCGCGCTCCTCGCTGCTCATAAAATTGCGCGCTCCTTCAAAGTGCAAAGCGCGAGCTCGTTAAACGGATCGCGATAATAAACAGATGAACGTGACGATGTTTAATTGAACAAAGCCTATATGGCCACAGTAGCTTGCTCGCGCGCTGCTTCGACAATATTGACTAGCTGATATTCTACGACTTGACGCAATTGATGTTAAAATACATTATAATTATCCAAAAGTTGACTAATTAAAAAATCTTGCATCCCACCAATAAAAAATCAGAAAACAACCCAGCATTCAAAACGACAAGCGCACATAATCTCCTCCATTCACGCCTTAACGCGCTCCGCTCAATCCCATTGTCTCTCCTCCCATACCCATCCTCTCCAGCAAACCCCAGCACTCAAGACCCCAACCCATCACATGCACGCTTATACACATCACCTGCACCACGAAGCTCGTATAGTCTCGACTTTTCAACCCGCAAAACAAGGCGTGGTACTCGCTGCGCTACCAACAATACACCGTCAACTCTGCCCCTTTGCTCGCATCATCGTGTCCCTTAGATCCCTATTTTCTTCCTCTCCCCTCTCAGCCGGACTCTTACGATTCGTCGGACGCGCGGAATCGGCGGAAAACGAGCACGACACGCCCATCATCGAGAGACTATAATGGCAAGAGATTCTCTCTGCTGCGATCTCGCTTATATACCTGTTGAGAGCAGCAGCAGCAGCCAAGGTGTGACCTCGCCCCCCTTAACTCGCGAGAGCTTTTAAGGCGAAGGACGATAGGAGAGAATAGGGGAGAGAAGGAGAGAAGCCTAACGCGCCGTGAAGTTGGCCGTGAAAGAGGCTGTTTTCTTGGTCCAACGCTGGGAGGGCGCGGGAGGTCCGTTCGGGAAAATTTATCTTCCCGGAATTTTCTGCGAGGCTCGCGACTGTACGTCGACAGGGCGCTCAGCAAGCAATTAACACAGTTTGGGAGAGCGCGAGCGCTTTTAAAGGTGGCATTGTGTCGCGTGGCTCTTGCGTAGTTCGGGGAAGGAGATTGAAAGGTTGCGAAGGCTGGGGCGAGGAGAATGCGAGGTAAATGTTGCGGTTGCGGAGAATCGATGGGTTTTCTCTGGGACAAGGTTGGGCCGATTCGGTACCGATGGTTAGCTGATTTTTGGGTTATTGATGGGATGCTGAGAGGGTTGGGTTTTTGTTGGATGATAGAGAGCTGGGAAATTATGTATGCGTTTGTGATTGGTATGATTTAGAATTTTTCAATGTATTAAAGACTTGAGATTTAAGATTCGTAATCAATTAAAAAGTAATTATGTAAAAATTAAATTTCCTATGGAACGAATAAATAAATGATTGTCGGGTATATTTAGTATAACAAAACATAATCAATAAAATTATAATAATCGTTGATTCTCAGAACGAACATTTCGTGCAAACCAATTAATTATTAAAGCGCTGAAAAGGAATACACATGTTTTGTCAGATTTTCGAAAATCATCAGACGAATGAATCGAATCCCGAAAGGACGCTGTCAAAATATTGAACATTCATCGCCGGCATCATTAACCAAGCCTCTCATTTTTTCACGTCAACACTAAGACCGTTTGACAAATTCAAAGCTCACATTCACACATACACCCTTAAACCTAAACGATCCCCAAAATATACATTCATACCAGTTCCTTATACACTACGTGTGATCCCCGAAACAATAATCACACAACCCAAAGTCTCCGCGAAAGCAGCACACCAACCATAAATCACAACTTCAGCCCCCAGCAGAAGTCGATTTTTCACATACTATACCCGCAACCCTTTCCCTCTCGCGAAAAAAAAGAGATCACGCCTATACATTAACCCCGACGAAGCGAGAAACGCGCGCGCATAAAAATCACGACGCACGCGCGCGACGCAGCCGAACCCCCTTAACGTAGACAGCGACCTTCCTCCCCGTTTAACGCCGAGTTAACGGTTCGTTATACCCGCCAAACTCGTTGTCTAAACTCTAACCTCGCGCTGAGAAACCTTCCCTATATAGCGCTTCGAAAAAGCGAACAGCTCTCTTTCGACCTGGCAAAAGGGGCGCGTGACGAGGGGTGCTCTTTTTGTCACTCTCTGTGTATATATACACACACAGCGCATCGGCACAAACCGCAGCGCGCGCCTATAGGGCCCCAACAGACACTATCCCTCTCAGCGGGCGCGCGAGTCACTTTTTCGACAATGAGCCAGCCCGACTGACTGACTAACTGACTGACTGCCCTCCAAGGCCTATGGATGTTTTTGTCGAGTCTGCGAGAGAGAGTGGGATTATCCGTGGCGCTGGAAACGTATAGAGCGTTTAACGACAGGAAAATTGCAGAATTTTCGCGCCGGGATCTTTAAGGGGAGCAGTTACTTTCTTAGCCGGCTGGATTACAGCGGCTCTACCCCCCAAAGCGTAATTGTCGTTATTTATCGCGCCGGAAGAGTTTAGCCGGTGTATAAGTCGGTTAAAGACGCCGCCGAGCTAGCGCGACGGTTTAGTGGCCGGGCTTTCACCTCTCCGGCTGCGTTTGTGTGTTTTCTCGAGTCATTAAGTAATTTTTGCCCGGGAGCCGGCAGGATTTGAGAACGGACTTTATGGAAATGGAGAGCGCAGGGATAGCCTGGCGCTATCCCGGCGCTGTTTGTTTTTACATTTGACGTTTAGTTTTTATGGGGTTTATTTTACGGCTGGTAGGCTGCAATTAGGGAGAGAAAAATTTGGACGGAGAGTACGAGCTTTGGGGAAAGATATCGGGATTGACTTGCGCTGCTGGCGTGTGTTATTAGAGTTTAGCATTTGCGTTTTTTTACTTTTTAGAAAATTTAAGGATGGCTTCGGATCGTTACGAAGATGTTTGCTTATAATTTTGAAAAGTTCCAAGCTGCGCTTTCCTTTAACAGCGCTACTTGGAATCTCGTGAAATGCTTAAAAAATCTCTTTCGCGTCCGCGCGCCTTTAAAATTCAAATGCAATAAAACCCGAGAGATCCAGGTAAGTCCCGATCTCGCGTTTCCGAGTAAACGTTTTTTCACCAAAAAAAAATCTCAACAGTCCTATCGCTCATAAATACCTCCTCCAAGGAATCCTACCCACGAAAAAGGAACACTTTTTTCCTCGTCGACAAAAGAACTCGGCAAAATGTTTCTCCAACAAACGCCCACCCATCCCACGCACTATAAACATTAAAAAAAAGGGTTGCTCCCTTCACTAAAAAAAGGACCCCCTTAAAAATAAAAATTCGTTCCACTTTTCCATTCACCCAACTCACGAACAGCCGCGATATCCCCGAAAGCCAAAGAGTCAGCCTCTCATCCGTCGCACGCGCGCGCAGGTACCTATGCTTCCAGCGCGCGCAGGTATAATAGCTCGCTCGCTCAGGCGGGGGTGTGGATTAGGTCACGAACGACTGTAAATAAACGCTCTCCGGTGTAGGTCGCAGCGTCCAGGGCCGACTCCTTAAAAAGGTGCTAGAGCCTCGGCTCTGAAAATATTTGTGCCACAGGGTCGTGAGCGCGTTCCCATAGCTAGGCGCGCGCTAGCGACGCGGGGGTGGCATTGACAGTTTTGTTGAAAGTTTCGCTCGTAAATCCAGCCGGCCATTGTCCGCCATTCAAGAGGAAACCCGCAACGTCTTTGTGACGGGGCACGCCTTGTGTAGACGTGTACGCAAGCCGAGCGACGTTGTAAATAATCGAGGGAGAGAGCTGAGAGGATAAAAAAAAAGGAAGAAGGATAAGGGGGTGGAGGAGGTGAAGAGAGCGACTCTCCCACTCGTTCACTGCTCTGCCTACTTCTTTTGGTTTTCGGTTTTTTTTTGTTCTGGTGGATGGGTTTGGTGTGAGATTCTTTCTATTCAGGCTGCTGATGCGCGGAAATGATTTCTGTGTATTTAAATATTGTTTGGGGGGTGATGATTTGGCGGCGCGGCTCATTTTTCATAATTTTTCGAAGTCTGAGATTTCTTTCTTAATTGATGTTTTTGAAATAATTGTCTCGAAAATTCAACGTTTCAAATTATATACGATTTGAACTGGAGCGATTAAAATGTAATACATATAATAATATTAACTTTATATATTCCACCGATCCGCATACCAAAACTCATTGTAAAATGAGTCATCAAATCTGAGCTGAGAAGATATAAATTCAATAAAAACCTTAACAGACACCGCGAAGAGACAGAAAAATATCTCCGTCGTGAAAAGAAATAAGTATCCAATAAATTACGCCTCATTTTCTCAGAACTTCCTTTTCACCATTTTTGATTCGTTTTTATCCCCTATATCCCCACGACGCGTATCATGTATCCTCTCTCTCTCTCTCTTTCTCCCTCTCTCTCTCTGTAAATATTTGAGGACAAGCTGAAGCCTTCTTCTTATTTTCCCCCGAAAAAGACAAATATAAACTCATAGATCATCCTCGCGCGCGCGCAGCGCCGAATATAACCGATTTTCACGTGTGCGTCTTTTTCTCACCTGCGCTAAGCTACCTGCCCGCTCCCAGATATATCCCCGAGATATACGTCTTTTTGTCCACTTCTCTCGTCCCCGGGGATTCACATATACGAGTATAGGATTCGAAAAAATGCGAGAAGAGGAAGCCCACGATTCTTTGTGTTATATAGAGGCTCGCGCAACCTGTTGAGTTCAAAATCCCACATAAGCGGCCATAAATCTGTCTATCACGCTAATCGCATTATTTCTGTATAGCTCGAGCAGGTATCTTGCCCAATTGCGTCTCTCGCTGGCTCGCCGGACCTATGGATGAAAAGTGCGAGGCCCACCCGAGAACGATCGGTTGGCTGATGGACTGTTTATATGAGGATCGGTGTGGGGGAGCTGGCCGATAAGTCGAGTTAGAGTTGGATCTCTATTTTCGTGAGGCTCAGGTGTTTGACGTCTCGGGCTGATTTGTTTCTTAATCCCGAGTTTTACTATGGTCTTGCCAGACTTTAACTGCGCGAGGGTAACGATCGAGGATGAGGAAAAATGTTCTTTCGGTGATTATATTACCGATCGCACCTTTTGAAATTGACGTTTTTATTAAAACTTATAAAACACCGATTAGTCCGGTCTCGCACACCCTTTTACCAAAGCCCAAATAAAAGTCAGACACGATAATTTCGAGAGCGTGAACGATGATAGCAAATCGAGACACTACGGTCATCCCAAAATCAACCATACACACACACCCAACAGACGGCACATGAACCTCTTCAAAACTCGCGTCCGCATTTACTTTACGATCCGGCACGACTTCACGATCGCCGCGAAAGAGAGAGAGCAAGGAGCAGGTGCCGAAAACGATCGTCCAGCTGACGATCTCGAAGAAGAATACGGCCGAAAAAGCGCACTGGCGCGGGAGTTAACGTATTACACGCTCGCGCCTTGATATAATTATTATATAGCGCGCGCGTATATATAATCCGCGTCGATTCGAAACGGCGGCGGCAGGCGCATTACATTAGCCGGGCTGTAAAATCATACGGCGGCGGCGGCAGCGCCGAAATGCTCGAAATAACCCTCAATTAGGCCGTAATTAGTACCCGGCCGGTAATTGATTTCGATCGATCAGTAACACGTGAAAGTCCCTTCCTTATTGCTCTCCGCTCTTGCCGAAGCTGTGTGCGTATACGTAGCTGTGCGTGCGCGTGTGTAAGAGAGAAGGTATGATGGTATGTGTATAATGGAAAAAAAGTCAATCATGATAAATGCACGGTATATTCGGCGCGGAATTGTATAAAAAATTTTAATTTAAATCTCGCGCGCGGCGAGCCGGGGACTTTTTCAAATTGAAAATTAATTAATTTCTTTTTTAATTTACGGTGGCGCAATTATTTCAATTACCCGCTGTATTTATGCTGCCCCGGCCGCGGCGCGCGCATTGTTTTATTAACTCAATCTCTTTCCCATAAATTACGCGTTTTTTGAAATATAATAAAACTGTCGAAACGCGCGCGCGCGAGCGCTTATTAATATTAATGCGAGCCGTTTAATCCTCCTTTTTTCTTATCAGTCCTTTCAATTTGTAAAAATAACGCAGCGACACGAGCAAAAAGTATCAATTAAACATTTCGATAATATTCATCGCCAAGCGCGCATCTATCAATCCGAAAATAAACACGCAAATTATTCGCTCATATCCATCAACCTCTCCATCGAAAATTTCCATAGCCCCAACAAAAAGCCAGTCTCCCAAAGCAACTCCTATAAAAAATCCATCCGCATTATAAATAATCCGCCCGAAAACAAAAACCCATACCCCCCTCCCCTCAAAACCAAGAAAAAGCATAATTGGGATTTATACACGCGAAAGGCGCTTGATAAGACGCTCGCGGCTGCTGCGGCGCATCCTGGGCTCTGAAAATAAAGCGGTAAAAAGGACACGGGCAGGAGAGGAGGGGATCAGTAAGTCCCAGGCCAGCGAGCAGCCACCCACGGCGCGGCAACAGCAGCAGCAGCGGCAGCAACGTCCCGTTTCGTTTCGCTTCGTTTCGCTCCTTTTCCCTCCCCGCACACTTACGCACACACACACATATAGACACACTCACGCACGTGTATTACCACTTTATTCGCGCGGTGTCTCCTCGCCAGCAACTTCTTCAGAGAGGGAGAGAGCTCGTATATGTGTAGGCTTCACGGGCAAGCGCCGCGCGCGCGCGCGCCTCGCTACTTACTGATATTTATTGCGCCTAGAAACGCGTACGGGCCGTCATAAATCTCCGCATTCACACGGAGAGCTTCTAATTTACATATTCCCGCTCCTCGTATCTTTCTCGCTCGAGTCTCTCGCGCGCGCGCGCCCGGAGAATGTGACTGTGCGTGTATGTGTGTGTGTGTGTAGTTATACGCATTCTCGAGAGGCGCGAGCGACTGCTTCTTTCGCGCGTTGACTTTTTGCTTATTTTTTCGTTTTCGATGTGTATGTGTGTGGGAATATTTGTAGGCTTTTTTTGCTTTGGAGCTGGCCCACGCGCGCTCGCGCAGCTTCTTCTATTTCTTAGTGTGCTTCGAGCTGGTGGAATGGAGTAGCTGTGGGCTTAAGGAAGTGAGAGGGAAATGTTTGGAATCGGTGGTTTGTACCTTTCATCTCGCGGTTATGAGAGGCCGATTTGATTTATTAAACGCTTGGGCTCTGTATAAATTTTCATTCCCGAGTTTATTCAATTTATACACATTTTCTATTAACAGCTCTTCGATCCTATATACTCCGTTTCTATACGTACAGACAGACGATCAAAACGCGAAAACGACATTTTCAAAATAAAAAAAACGAAGATTGAAAATCCAGAAAGAAAAAAGCGCTCTGCAACATCCTGGTAGGTCTCGCGCGCGTAGGATTTAGAAAAAACGCAGCCACTTTAAGGGGCTCTTAACTTTTTTGCGCCACTGCACACACAGCCTTTCGTCTGTCCTCGTTACATATTCATTCATTTGTCCGGAATATCCCTGTAATAATAATCCTCGAGCCACGCGGGTCCCTTACATATTCATTCAGTCCTGGTCGCCGCGGCGGCATGTGCATCGCGAGTGCGTATATATATACATATATACACGTATACAGGAGTGAAAGAGAGGATGGGCGTCGCGGGCGTGCATAATTTGATTATGGCGCACGGTGGCCTTCTCTCCGAGCGCGCGTCCTTTTTATATTTATGGCCCTCCGCAGGTGCTAATTTTTATTGCTTCCGCGCGAGGAAGAGCTAAGTATTGTTTTCGCTTTGGGAATAGGATGTTTTTGATACTGGATGGCTGGATGGGTGTTAAGGTGGTTGGTTTTTTCTTTTTGAGGGAGGTGGGTAGGAGAGTGTTGGGATTCTGAATCACGAGAGTTTGGGAT
>JAPYZA010003848.1:0-14389 GCA_030522685.1 Eupelmus azureus | reverse complement strand
ACACCCGCTTCCAAAACCACCTCCACCCACAAACCCTCCGACCATCCAAATCCAAAATTTCAATCCGAGCGCCCATCAATCCCACCTGCGCGGAACAGCCCATATACACTCGCGCGCCTCCCCCATAAGTCAGCTAGGCGGCGCGGCGGGAAATGATGAAGCGACCGCCGGCGGCGGCTGGTCGTCGGCGCACGCGGCCTGACGGATCGCGGAATTATACTACTGCTGCGAACGCGCGTGGACGTACGTGTATTATATAGATATACATGCGACGCTAGAGGGATAAGATCGCGAGACTGCCGGAGCCCCGGCGAATTAATTCCGCAGTCGGAGAAATTATTTAGGGTCGCTTGGCGGAGTGATGTTTTCTTCTCGGGGGGCGGTGTGAATGGGGCTGTGGTTGTCTGGGTTGGTGATAAGGTTTAAATGAATGATGGTTTGGAGATTGCGGGTTTTGATGTAGAATTTCGAAATTTTTTGGGATGGAGGAATTTGAAGGAAATTTTTTTTAATGTAAAATGTATTTTTTTGTGATATGTATTTTTATAAAACAGTATAATGAATATTTATTTTTAATTATGTTTACTATAAGCTGCTTTGATATTGTAAAGTAAAAAAAAATCAAAGGATCAAAATTCAAAAGTTAACTAGAGTCAATCTGACAGATCAAAGGTTTGTAACAAATTTTTTGTGGTTGATAAATGTAAAGCTTATCTGGTTGTATTTCGACAAAAAATATGGTGATTAATCGATAACGTACGTAACTTTTTACTTTTTCACGTAGCAACGCTGCGTACGTTTTGTCACATTTATCAAATCGAGAATTCAAGCGGCTAAAAAAATTGAGAAATTTGAGAGATTTTCATTTGTAATTTTGCGGATGAAAAATGAACTGTTATTTTTCCGCGTATCCATTAAAGCTATAATTTTCACGTCGTTGTTGTTCTCGATAACAAAGTATCATTATAAATATTCATTACACGGACAATAAACAAACATTGTCAATACAACGATAGTATCGTTAAATTTAACAAATCCAAAAGTAAAAATCACTAAAATATAGCTGCTATTCCATTCATTACGTAAACCAAACTTAAAATAAATTACACCAAAAACGCAACACCCGAAAAACACCTATAAATTAAAACCCATTACCCAACGAATCCCCAAAACCGCTTCCATCCTCAAAAATCCCTCACAAATCCCCATTCTCACAGTCAAAAACCCATCCAAAAGCCTGTGCGCACTCCCCGCAACGCACTAAAACGCATAAATTCATTGAAATCCACCTCAAACAAAACCCGCTCTTACCCAACCCCGAAAACCCATTGCCCAAGCACCCCCGTCATAAAAGTAGGAAGACTTCGCCTAGCTCTCTCTCTCCCACCCCCACGACCTTCGTCCGAAAAAATGCACGCAGCCAGCTCGACTCTATCCAGCCGGGGGGGCCGTTATTCGCGCGCTGCGTTCCAATTATTCGCGCTCCATTCTCAAGAAGCGCGATATGTGTGTGCATTGTCGATTCCCACGCGGCCCCCTCCTAATTATAGCATCTAATTATATGGCGTCATTAGGCCGTATACTTTTCTGTACGGGCGGCTTTTTCTTGCGCCCAGATCGCGCAACGCTCCGAGGTATTATAGGAAAGAGCGGCGGCCTGCTATCTGCGCGAGCTCTTTGAAGAAGCTTAAGCGCTTTTCGAGCGGCTTTTAATTGTCCCGAGCGCAGAAGTGTACGCACGTGCGAGTTTAGTGGGAAGAGAGGACTTTTGCTTTCGGTACGATGGCGCTGGGAAGCGAAAGTGAGGCTGTTTCCGATGGGTTATTGAGGGACTGACATTGATCTGGTTATTGAGGGAAATTCGGTGGTTTTATGGGTTGTTGTGTGGGATGGGAAGTTGCGTTTGGCTGTGGGATGGTGGATGCTTTTTGTTGCAGGTTTCGAAAAGTAATACTAATTTTTAGTTTGGATGAGCAAGTGTGATGTTTGATTTATATGGAAAAGTGTTGAATAAAATTACTTTGATTAATTATATTTGAATTATAGTGTTATGAAATTGCATTATTCTATAATAGAAAACAAAATTTAAGTATTTCAAAATCACCTTTTCCACTTTACGTCAATCAAAATACGTCTCACAAATGTCCTACGTATTTAGTCGCGGACATAAGCTTTCGTCAAATGAAACACTAAAAATTGCACACTTATCTTAAAAATTCACAATGTTTGGCAACAATTGTAAGTGTCACTTATAGTTTAAGAAAACTTGAGATGTTCACATTGTGTACATACCCACAAATAACCCTAATTAATTAAGACGAAATACTTGTTGAGCTCAATTTGAGTGACAGATTACACTGCATTTAAAAACAGTGAAAGGCTTCTCTTGCTTGTCTTACAAGCGTACTTTCGATTGTATTCAAATTTTTCGAGAAGCACGATTTTATTAAATGCTTATACACGGCGATACGCTTCTTTCCATTGTGTTTTATTTATCAAAGTTTTTACGAATGCCAAGAATTTGTAATCCATTGCGAAACTTACGCGTTACGATTAATGTTGAAATTTAAACATAAAACAACTTAATTTTGTACTTTGGTTTTATTGGGGGTGCTAACGTAATAAAAAAACTTTGTAATAAATTAAAAAAAAAAAACAAAAACAAATTCTTTTTTATTGAATAACATAATTTAATACATTATTTTGTTATTAATAATGTTATTGTTACTGTAAAAGTAGCGCATTTTTTTAATAATTGTATTATTATAATTAATTAATAATATATTCCTATCGTCCTATTAATTTTGTATATAAACATTACGGTATTAAATATTAACGCTACCGTTTACTGCAAAATTTTCTCTATAATAATACTTTCTTGAAAATAATTTACGGCAGCTTGTAATCACCTTTTTAATATTTTAATAACTCAATCGTTTTTCTGTTATTAGAACTTTTTCCTATCAATGAAAAAAAAAAGCATGTAACTTTTACTTTTTACCGGGGTTTTCTTGCGCGAATCATTTAAAAAGCAAGAAACTTTTTAAACCAGACTCTAAAGTACGACCACTGGGATAACTATCAGCGGCTTTAAAAAAAATCAATAATGCGAACAAGAGTTCACGAACTAAAATGGGCAAAAAACGCTCATTTCTAAGCAGAGAAGGAGCCAAGCCATATACCCACTCGAGTCTCTGAATTTTACATCCTTCATTAGTTCCTGCCGTTATACTTTTTGTGCGCCGTCCCGAACGACTGTGTATGTTTCTTGTTGGGTTGGGTTTATTTAATGCCGCGTTTTTCGATTATTAAAAATTTTACGTTATTATAAGTGCGCGCGTGCCTTTTTGAATATTAAAAGGGCATTTAACGGAGCTTAATGACTCGACCCGGAACGTATACGTAAACCGATAATGCTTGTAATTTTAAGGTTGTTGCCTCGAATTTGAAAGGTCATTTGTCTAATGAGCAAATATTGTTGCGGCGGACCAGTTTGCCAACGCAATGACAACAAAACTACGGCAAATGTTTGATTTTGTTTAAAATGTTTATTCTGATTTATGCTAACTGCAATAAAAAGAATTATGTTTGTAAACGAATAAGTTTTTTATTGTATGCTTTTAAATTGAATATATAAAAACAATTAAAAACCAACGTTGTTGAATTGTTTTATTTTTCATAATTATGTAATTATAACATTTTATTTTTGTATTGTAAATATATATTCCATTCAAAGTATATGTAGCGACTATTTCAAATAATATACGAGAATTTTTATTTTTTTCAGTAATTAATAAATAAAATTGAAATAAAAAGATAATAAGTAACGTATAAATCATTATTATAGATACGCGATGAAGTTATGAAAAAAATATCAAAATAATATTATTGTTATCTTTTAATTTATTAAATAATTAATAATTTAAAAATATTCTATTAAAAAAGATTAATAAAATAATAAATTTATATTAATAATAACTATTAATAATAACAAAATTTATACGTTTATTTTTTACCAAAAAATTATGGTGCGGCACGGTAAAAATTATAGCGATTCTCTAAAATATTTGTTCGTAATTACTACAATTTTTACTGTGCTACACTATAATTTTTTCATTAAGACGTAACGCACCCCTCAGATACCGTGCAAACTTATAATTTTGCTAGTAATATTTTTGTACTCTATTTTCGTGTATACGTATCGTTTATTTTAAAGACTTCAAAATCTACATTTAAACCTGATTTTCATAAATTTCCGCAAAATAAATATTTTCAAATTTCGACCTCTCTCTGAAACTAAAGCTCATGAATAAATTAATCAAACATTCTAATAACCCTACAACCAAAAGTCTTCATAATACGATTATCACATTTAAAATTCACCTCTCAACATTCCCGAACCTTTCCCCCATCCCCGCACGTCTGTGTTTTTCTCCCACAAAATTCACGAACCACAAAACAAGCCAAACTCGCAACTACCCAACCCAACCATAGAATCAGCATAACAGCGGCCGGCAAAACATGTGATTCCAGAGCCCAGAACGCACAACTTCCCCGCTCGAAATCACCTGTCCCTGGATCGCGCCCAAAAATTCCTCGACCAAAAGTCTCGGGACAATATCAATAAAACAAGGCAGCACTCGGCAAAACTATCGCTCTCCCCGGCAAACAGCCGCAAGAACGCAAGCATAAACACAAAGCATATACATACCACGTGAGCTGGCCCGTGCGGGTGATGGCTTAGCGTACCGCGCGCACTGTGCTACTACCCGCGCCTCATGCAGCCCTTCAATTCCTCGCCTGAAAATTCTCCTCGTCGGCACTCTCTATCGTCGTTCCGCGCTTATTAAAAAAAAAAAAAACGAGTCGACAAACTTGAAACACTCTGCCCCGGAAAACTGTTACAACTCTTAGCGCTTGCCAGCGAACTCAAAGGTATACAAAGTAAAAAAAACTTGTGCGCACTCCGTGTGTTTATCCAGTTGGCAGTCCAACAAGTCCTCGTGAGAGCTAGGCGAGCGAGAGAGTGCGGAGCTGATGCGCAGAGAAGGGAACGCGAACTGCGCGCAGGAGTCGCGGCACGATACTGGCGGGACACGCTGCCGGTCGGCAAACCTCATGCCTAGCTCGGCCCCTCTCCGGGCCGCTCTCTCTCTCTGCGCCCGCTCCTCTCCTGTCCTCCCACCGCGCGCAGAGAGAGATGCTCCCTACTACCGCGGGCTGTTTGGAATAGAGGCTCTCTTGGGTATGTACTTTCTTCCCTGCGAGAGAGGATGGGTTAGAGAGAGAGAGAGAGTTGGGAGAGATAAGGACTGGTGAGGTTGGAATGGCAATGGAATGGGATATGAGAGCTTGGAGGAATGTGGGTGCTGGATGAGGAGTTTGGGAGGTGAGATGGTATTTGGAGCGCTGATGGGTGGTTGTGGGGAGGAATTTTTTGGTCTGGGTGAGGGGGTGGTTGGTGAGATTGAAATTTGGTTTGGTGGGATTGATGCGGGAGGATGGGTTATGGGTGGAGTGGTGGCGATTTTGTTTTGTTGAGATGGTGTCTTGCCATGCTCGGCTTGTATCTACTTAACGCGTAGTGACAAATTTTAGAGTTTTCATTTTACATTGGACAAATGTGTAATTAAAACCATTTTATCATTTTCCAAAATGACTCAGCAACTGCTACTATTGAGATGGTTGAAATACTTTGTAAAAAATTTTATCATTTAAGGTATTTTTTACATGTAAGTGAAAGCAAGGAAATGACGTAAAATTAAAATTTTCGTGGGAAATATTGATTACTACAACAAAAAAATCCTGAGGGATCGTTGGTCAAATAACAAACATTATATTTCATGAAATTTTTGTACTGAGTCTTATGACCATTAATTGTACATTTTTCTTCACTAAATTTGAATAAATTATACATTTTGGCCCAAGGGAATAAAGTAAAAAATATGTGTACATCTTAAAGACTATAATGAAATATAATTAATGAAGTTTATAATGAATTCGAAATCACTTTGAAAATTACACAAGTCATTCATTATTTTAAGTCGTTATTAGTTTTTAAAGTCGAAAATGACGAGAAAACGTAAATAAATAATATAAAAAAATTAATGCATTATTTTACATTCTTTTTAAGAAGCTGAAATTTGTACATTGTTTTAGATATAAAATAGTAGATCTTTTTTTATTCACCGCAAAATAAAAGTATTGCTTAATGGAACTAAAGCTTTTAGCGCCCTTAATAATGTAGGCCTGCATGCAAGGTGCACTTTAACACAACAGTTTATTGCAAAATTTTACGTTATACCCCTAATAGTAAAAAGATATTGTATATGATATCATCCGATGGGCTAGTATACAATTTTCTTATTACATTATACTTCCATGAAAATAATCATTGTCAGAAATTAAAATAATTCAAAAGATCTTGAATTTAATAACCCGACCCAAACCCAATACCGCATCAAAAAGTCATTACCACATTACCCACAAAAATCATCAACCCAACCTTTCTTCCTCCAAAAAAAAACCTTCTCCAACACCAGCTAATTAAACCTACATACGAATCCCGCCGCCCAGAATCGCTCTGCGGCCAGCCTAATTCCAAGCCCCGATATTCCCCCCCAGCCGCCTCAACAATGGACGAACTCCGGGAACTGGCTCCATCAGATTTACATAATATAATTTACAAGGGCCCGTGTGCCATCGCTTCGCGCGAACTCGCCCCGGTATTGTATATTAGGCCAGCCGCGACAATGAGGTTAGCCTAGCCGCGGCCCTTGGGGCTCTCTTCGGCTGTATTACGCCGCGCGGCGAGTTTACACACGGCCACGAGAGCGCGCCGATGCTGATTTACGAGCTTGCGCCGAGGCTTTTCTAATTATTTTCTAATCTAGTGTAAACTTCATTCCCAGTGTAATCGCTTCCTTCGCGCCTTGACACGGATATTCATTTTTTGTCCGTCGATTAGTATAATAGGGTATGATCGGTACCGCCGATGCGCCGGGAGATACATTTTATTGCGAAAATGAAAATTGGATCGCTCGAAAAAATCGATCGCCGCCTATCCCAGCCTCATCTCGCCTCTCTTAATCGCTCCTTTTCCCATCGGCGCCGCTCACAATGCGCCTGCACGCGCCTCGGCGCTTCTATACGCATCTAAACGCGGACACCTTTCTACCTCTCGCGCCGCTCTTCTTTTTTCTCCCAACTCCCTCCTTTCTCTTTCCCGACACGCGCGCGCACGGGCGGTCCGTTTTTTCCCCCGCAGAGACTGTCAAAACGCGTTAATACGATTAATGCTACATCTCGAGCGAAAAAATCTCTCCGAACGATGTGCACACTGTATTTTCAGCGATTACGCGTAATCGTGAATTTGAAATTCCAAAAGCGCGCGTGCACTTCGTTTTACAAAAGGCAATAGTCATCAGAGAGTGCGGCCCTTGTTCTCTTTCGTCTTTGTCATCTCCGGCGTGATGCGCGAGCGGCCGGTTCCCGGGATTAATGGACGAGAGCGCGGAGAAATTTCTCTTTTTTCACGGCGAGGATTCGCGCGGGTGGATTCGGTCGCTTTCGTTATTAAAATTTTGAAAATGATGACGCTTACTTTTACTCGTGGGATTTGCAGCGTAATGCACCAAAAAGGCCGTCATTAGATGGCCCACGCCGGGAGATGTACATATGGGTTTCGATTTTTTGAGGTTTTTAAGAAAGTGTTTATTCAAATTTTGGTTATTGTTTTACGATGGAGATGGTTATCGGTGGATGGATCCGTGAAAATCGTTAGCATTGAATGCTATTTGTGCGTCATCGCGGTAACGAATGGTCAATTAGAGTCTGTATTAATTAACTCTACGCTGGTTTTAACATTTTTTGCGGAGTCTTAAATTTGCTAATGTTAAAAATATTCATAAATTTTAGCGAATTAGGATTATTCAAGCTGCTTACTCCTGGTATTCAAAGAAGAACATTCTGGTGCACTATTTCATCCATAGTACATAAATTTGCATTAATTCTATTTATACATTACCCAAAACTCAAGCAAAAAGCAAAAGTAAAAATACAGAACCACGCCGCAAACGTTGAATCATCCACAAAAGTGTGCAATAATTGAATCCCGCGAAGTTATGTATGTCATCAGCGATCCTCCGCGAGATTATCCATTTTCTTTTTATAGATTTGTAAAACTTTCACCACACCTAATACTCATTATGTGATCAGTCATACGCGCCGTTGAATCATACCATTCTTAGCCTCTCCTCTCGCAATACTAGGAAACAAGTGGAATATATTTTACAATCGAAGCCTCTCCGAGCTCGGCTACTAAATTTTCGAAACCCCCCCGAACTATATCATATACCCGTTATTTCACCACTCTCTTAATGCACCAGCTTATTAATAAGCCGCGCTTTTTATTATCACTCCTCGAACTCCTCTAATTTTACGCCGCGCGCGCCGCAGTCTCTAATGCGCACGCATCGGATCCCCCCCTTAATGAATTATATATTTCGCAAGCGCAAAATCCCCGCGCTTTTTTTCCCCTCGATATATACCCACCCGTCTCAGCGCGCATCCTCAGAGATGCAACCGCGCGCTGGCGCAAGCCTCGAATTCAGTAATGACATAACGCTCGGCATTGATTGGAAAGAATCGCGGATACCGAAATTGCGTAATTTTTTTCTCTCTCTATCTTGTCTTCGACTATAACCTTCTCCTCTGGCTTTACGACTACGGTAGCTCCGAGCAATTTTTCCGCGTGTATATTAATAACGACTCTGCAGCAGCGCGACTTTTACTCGTGTCTTAAGAGCGCCGGATAATTACAGGGAGGCTGTCTGGAGCTGTGAAATCACGCGGCGGCGGTGGCGGCTAAGTGGCATTAGGCTAATCAATGACGGGAGGAGGACGGACGGACCCGGAAGAGGATGGGAATAATCTAATTGGGACGGCTGTGTAAATATGATGGGGGAATTGTAGGGGGAATGTCGTTTGAAAAGGTTTTTGGCTTTTTGAAATTGAGCCCGGTGTCTTTGTTGGTTGGGCGAGGTTTGAGATACTTTCACTGATAAGAGGAGGGAGGGAGAGATGGACTGAGTTTATGATTGAGTGATCATTACGGTTCTTGCTGCTGTTGAATAGTAGGGTTTTCTAGAGGGATATGGCATTGCTTCAGTATGTAGAAGTAGTGTAATTTTACATGGTGCTGCTTTTGTTGGAATGGAGGAAAGTTATTTTAAAGTTCATCAGAAATATTGGAATTGTAAGAGTTTACTGAAAAGAATATCTTTACAGAATCCATATTTTAAATTGAATTTCATTGGAAAAGATGGAGTTAATTAAGGTATATTCGAAAAGATCGAATGAAAAGTGCTTTTTCGAAAAAAGACATTCTTTTTAGTTGCTGGGAGTACGGACGAAATGGTAGTGATTCGTATGATATTTAATGAAAGGGGCACAAAAAAAGTAAAAAGGGATGTAACAAAATTACAAAATTGCATTTTTTACATCCCTTTTATTAGATCTGGTATACAAAAACTCAACATTCCATTAGTACCACTCAGCACCCAAAAAGACTACATTCTCCAAAAAACCAACTAACCCAGCTCAATATAAATTCCAGTCCCAAAAGCCCTCTCAGCCACTCCTAAAACAAAACCAGCCCCCACCCAAAAAAAACCCCTCCCATCAACCCCCCAAAAAAAACCTCCAACTCAAACCGCACGTACACCCCATCCAACGCATCCTCTCAGCCTAACCATAGTCGTAAACGGCTCGGACTCGCGCGCGCGCACCGCTAAGAGTAGAAAGTTATTATTACTCGCGTACACACGCGAAAATACATTGTGCCTTGCGCGCGCGCGGCTGCCGCCAAGTAGCCATAAAAGCCGAGTCGTTTCGTGAGGGAATCGACGACTGCAGCTTCTCCTTCTCTCTCCCGGCGTAATTTCACCTTTCTTCGCATTACGCGCTGAGTAAGGCGCGTTTATGCATATACGCGCGCGCGACGCTTTTTTGCGTGCGCGCATTTTTCTTCGTGGTCTTTAAGGACTCCGTTGCGATCGTTATCTCATTATGAGGCTTAATTGTTTCCGTCTTTGGGGAGACGAGATGTTAGGACTTTTCCGAAGCTTTGTGGAGCTGAGGATGCTGTGAGCTGGTTTTTTTTGTTGGGGTTTGAGAATGAGTTTTGTGATTTTGAAGTTGGTGATTGCGACTGATGGGTTGGTTGTTGCGAAAAGCTCGCGATTGGGTTATTACGGAGCAGAATTACATTTTTTGTATTTATTGGTGAAATGTGTGTTAATGTGTAGATTTTTTTGAAGAAATACCTACTGCAAGCAGAGAAAAATTTACAATATTATAATAATTGACATTATAATATAAATAAATACTCACTTATAACAAGGCTATACTAGCATTGTTATAACTATAACTTTCTTATAATATCATATTGGTACTGATGTCGTCCGGTGTCTACTGGTGGAAATATCTTCCATTGAATAATTAACACCGTATCAACGTCCTTTACAAAAATACTTTTTACACCTCATCTATCTTCTACAAAGTTAAAATATTCAAATTTCTAAATATACATCTATTCTCCAACTAAACAAGAAAGAAAAAATTTCTCCCTTAAAACAGCTCGCCAAAAAAACCACTCACCATTGCGAAAACCCTAATTACAAACGCGAATACCGCAGGCTCCGATATCCAGGAAGCTCTCTAAATAGAAACATAACCTTATCCAGCTAACCACCGGCGCAACTTCGAAAAGTGCAATTTAATTACTTTGATCCTCCTAATAATAACGATTATTATTAAATTAACCCCCGACGTCTTTGTCCCAGACACACGTGCACTCTATAATCACTACCTACGT
The DNA here is from genome assembly GCA_030522685.1 of Eupelmus azureus. NCBI lineage: Eukaryota > Metazoa > Arthropoda > Insecta > Hymenoptera > Eupelmidae > Eupelmus > Eupelmus azureus. The sequence goes on along the minus strand of JAPYZA010003848.1, from coordinate 3,513 downwards.
CCCGTATACTTTTTCTTACTTTAGACCAGCCAGCCGTGGATTATTGCGATTTTACGACGGTTTTCATCTGTCGATCGCCATATGCGAACTTCCAGAGAAGAGCCCATAGCGAAAGAAAGCGAGCCTCGGCTCTCGGCAGTTCCACGAGCAGCAGTTTAACCAGAAGAATGGCGCACCGTCTCGCTTATTTTTTTTTTTACGCGCGAAACGATCGCGGGAGCTTTGTGAGGAGTTCGAGCGCTTTTTTCCGGTTTCGAATTTCTATTATCGGAAGTTTTTGAGCGGGAGGCGAGGGGACTTTGTGGGGAGAAATTTACAATTTTATTGGTGCTTTTATGTCGTTGTTTTAAGGCAAGGTTGATGGGGAGTATCGGTTTTCGTTCGGCGAAATTTTCTTTTCGTCGTCTTGATTAAATCTACACTGAATATTTATCACTAAGGTGGAATTTATTGCTCTATTTCAAACTTAAAGCTTTTCGATCATTCCAAAACGTAATACATCTAAATGAACTATTTCACAATCATAAATACCTCGAAAAGTAAATAACTCAAAGCAATCAATCCATCATTCCAACTCTCAGCAATCCCACTCCAACCCATCCCTCCACTTAACCCACAAAAAGACCAAACTCCACACGATCCTTAAAAAAAAATTCGCTGCCTTCCAAACTCCCACATTTTCCCAGAGCCCCGAGGCGCGCTCACGTCGCGAATTTTTCACTAACTCGTCGCACGTGGACACACATATCGCTATAACCCCGCGCATCTCTCCAGTTCGGCGCGCATCGCCGCGTAAGCGCCTCGTAAAATATCTCCGTCATTCTTCATTGGGGAAGATCGTAACAATGGATCCGCGCGGCACCCCCCGTGTCGGCGACAAAATTGCCTTTCCCGAGATCTGCTTTCGATCTGTACTCGTATTATTTCTGGAGCGCGATTTTTTTAAAAGTCTCCGCTGGGATCACGACTCATTTGTGTTTTGCCGAGGGATTTTTAAGGGGTTTGTTGGGTTTGGATGATTTTTTGTTGATTGCGGCTGGGAATGTGGGAGGGAGGGATCGTTTTGGGATTTTTTCGGGAGTGGAGGGATAGGATCGATATTCTTTTGTGGGAGTTGTTTTATAATCGTTTTGTGTAATACACTTTAAGTTAAAGACTAATTAAAGAGAATAATTATTCATTCTATTATTAAATTATTAACAAATCCTTCGTTTAACAAAAATCACAAACAAACAATACCTCATCAACAGAAGCCCACTTTCAATCTGCCATCAAAAAAACATTTCCATCTTAATTAACGATAACCCAATAACAGCCCTCATCATCAACTAGGATCGCGAGAATCGCCGGGCTTCTCAGCTCGCCGATTTATCAAAATATTAAGATCAATTATTCTCACGAGAACGCGCGAGTGCATAATAATGCCTCGACTCCAGCCTTCCTCGCTCCTCGGCGAGGAAACGGCTTTCAGCCCGCCGAAAACAATGGAGGGCTACGAGAAAGAGAAAAGAGAGTCTATCCCAAATATACATTAAATTTAACGTCTGCGTCTTAAATCACGCGTGTTGCGTCAGGCCGACGCGACTCCGCGTGTATATACACTGAAAATGCCGAAAGTCCGCGTGACTCCGCGGGGACCGGGAATAAATTAACGTGCGCGCTTTATATGCAGAACAACATTAGAGAGAGCCGAGCCGTGGAAGGGTCGTCTCCGTGTACGTTTTCATAGCGAGCATAAATACGTCAGAGCGCGCTGTGGGTTTTTTTTCTATAAGCGAGCCGGCGCGCGCTTGCAAAAGTCAAGTCGTATAAGGAGGTTCAGTCAACCCTCGCTGGCTTTTAGAGGGATTGACGTTTTTACGTATTTGGATGCTGAAAAGTCTGTGATGATGATGAGCGCCGCGGAGGAGTGCCGGCCGTGGTGTGTAAAAATGAAAAGTTTGTTTGCCGAAGGCTGCTTTTTAGGTTTTATAGGATGTTGTATTAAATTTGCCTGCTGATGCTCGAGCCATCAATCGTGTTTTATGCGTCTGTTCGGTGGATTTATAGCTCTTAATTGCTTCCTATGTACGTATAGTTCGTATTGCATTAAGACATAGTGGTCATAGTTTGTTTTTCTATGTTTTAATAACTTTCTTAAAATTAATATAAATATCCAGCAGAAAATGTTATTTTGTTTGTCGATGGCTAAAGATTGCATGTTTTGAAACATAACAAAATTTGTAAATAAAAAATTTTTCGGCAGGATTTTTAATGTTCCGGGTAATTCAGTAACGAAAATTTATGTATACACTCCGGACGCTTAGGAAATTTCGCGAACATAAGTTTTATGCATTCTTAAAACAAATGATGGAAGTTTTCAATAAACATCATTATGCATTAGGGAACGTAATACATAATTTACTGGTTTTCTTACTTTATAGGTGAATCGGTTTATCCGGGTAGCTCCAAGTTTTACAAAATTACCCGCACCGCGCGCTCCAGAGCAGATATAAATTCTTTCGAAAAACCATAAAATCCTAATTCTACTTTATCGCAACTTAAAATACCTTGAACCATCTAAAATCAGCATCCCACCGCCTCACTACAAAACTTACCGCCGATTAAAAACCATAACCCAATACTCGCAGCCAAACCAATCCCGCATTACAAAACCAGCAAGCACAAAAGTCATCCAGCGCACCAGATCAGCTCGGAATGCAAAACGGCGCATCGCGCCCCGACAATCGCCGGTGTATATCCACTCGTTACGTCCTTCCCTCATCCAAGATAAAGCGATTCTCGCGCTGCCACTGCTGAGAGAGAGAGAATGCAAATTTTGCTAATAGCTCCGATGAAGTGCAATCTCGGGAATTCGTGCGGCGACGATCATCCTGTCCCCTTTCCCTCCCCCGCAGTCGTCAATAAAAGCCGATTCCGATTGATCGTCGGGCAGAGAAGGAGAAAGAAAAATGGTTACGATGTCAAAGCGCGCAAGGCGCGAGTGTGAGTTTTTCTCATCGGCCGGGGGATCGGACTGGAGATTATTGCTGGCGGAGTTGCGCAGGCTGGATTATGAACGGCGGAGATAAGAATGCTGAGATTGCCTTAGTGACTGATGTTATTGTCGTTCGAGGAGAGTGAAAAATTTTATCGATGCCGGAGACTAGTCGGTGGTGGAGGGTACTGCGGAGACGGTGAATTGTGTGGTAAAATTATTTTTCTCGTATGTTTGGAATGGATGTAGGATTTGAAACTTTTATATGTAAGTGTAGTGGACGTTTGATTTTCGAGGGGGTTTGAGTTTTAAGTTTATAAGTAGATACAGTCGTGTATGGTAAGACTGTGAGTCTAAGCGACATTTCATTTTTTTTTTTGTTTTTGTTTTTTATGAGTATAAAGAAATTTCATAAATAAGACAACTACCCGTGGAAAGCAATATTCTTACAATATTGAAAGAATATTAACGCAATATTCTTACAATATTGAAAGAATATTAACGCAATATTCTTACAATATTGAAAGAATAGTAAC
>JAPYZA010003847.1:0-15542 GCA_030522685.1 Eupelmus azureus | reverse complement strand
TGTTGGGTCGTAAAAACAATGTCTGCGGCGTTCGGATTCTACTTGTGGTTTCTTTTTCCGTATTCGTGGAAAGGAGAGTAGACATTAAGAATACACGTTATGACTTGAATTATAAATATTCTGAAGATTATATCTAATTGTTCATTATGAAGAACAAGGTTTTATTAAATAATTAATGAATTAAACATGATAGAATTTAAATGAGTATCTACAATTTCAATTATTCTACATATTATTTTCTGTATTATTAAAAAGTATTATAAATTTGTGTAATAATTCATTAAAACTTACGATATAATTCTTCTAATAAGCTCGATTGGTGAAAAATCTTCATAAAATTAACTATATATTGCAGATTAACCCTGGTAGAAAATTATCGAGCTTTTCTTGTTAACGCGTTATGGAGATATATGAATAGTTAATATTTATTTTTTTGCAATATTTGAAGTACTGAAACTATGTTTATTGTCTCAAAATTGGACGTTATTATATTTTTTAGCTACGACATGATATTAGTAAAAGATTGTTTTTACCTAAAAAATATCGGTGAATTCCGGCTACAAACCCAGGAAGACTTCTATCAGGGAATATCATAATGTTATTATACACGAAGCATACTAAAATTCCTTGTCAAATTGAAGTATTCCAGAATTTTCATCTTACAATAACCTGCTAATAAGTGTTTATTTCGGACATTTTCTGGATGATTTAGTGCCGCATTATTATTTTTTGGCAACTAATTCTGTTATTTTTTCATTTACAAGATGATAATTTTTATTAATTGATTTATACAATCTTTGAATAAAAGTTTGCCAACTTCAAAACCTTCAGCCCCAAAATAACTAATCACTCTTTCTCCCGCATCAGCCAAAACAGCCGAAAATAATGACTAATTTTACAAAAGAGCCAGTCAGCCCAAGCGCGTCTAACCTGTTAGTCACTGGCTCTTACAAACGAAAGCCGCCTGCAGAATGCACCGCGCGGCAAATTCGTGCCTCTATACTTCCCATCTCCCTCCCCAGCCGCGCGTGTTCGCTTGATTAATGCTCGAAAGGTCAAGGCGCGGGAAAAGCTATTTGAATAATAAGAGCTAATGAGACCGCACGCGGACGTGCACGTATATATGTATGTACTACAGTCGCAAAAGGGCTCCTCGAATTCTGAAGCGCCATTCAGGCTTTGGGGGGAGGGCGGGAGGGAGAGACGTGAAAAAGTCAATCTTTTATGCAAATCCTCCAACGCGGCACACCCGCGCGCGCTCTTTTATTTCACTGCGAGAGAGAGCTGGCTTCGAATTAATCATGGCTCGTTGTGGAAGAAAAAAAAATTGGGCTTTCACGTGGAGCTCGACGAGAGAGGGAGATCATTAGCGAGCAATCAATACGCTCCGGCGCTCCCTCCTTCTCGGCGTTAAATATTCCTACGGAATTATTGCTTTTGTTAAGTGCAAGATTAATAGATTGCGGCTGCGGTTCGATTTCGTTTTTTCCTTCCTAATTCTCTCGCGGCTCCGTATATAGCTTCCCCCCAGCGCATCTAAACGAAACCATCCGTAAATTTTCATCAAAAAGAACCAGACCTGTTACACTAAAAAAACATCAATTAAAAAAGAGGCACAATTTTTTCTAACAAAAACAAACCTCGTCGATGCCACCAAAATTCCCAAGAACTCGCATATACATCCCTATCAATTTTTCGTCCACCCACGTCGCTCGTTGTAAATTACAGGGTCGCGCTTGCGCGCGCGCAGTCGTAAATCGCATCGAGCGCACGGCTTACGTAACGAGCATTAACAATCATCGCGCGAGCGGCGGCCTCTCGAAAATACAGCCGTATTGTGCAGCGCTCCGCGCTTTGTAGGACGGTCACGTATAGGTTGGAAGGGCGGCCGTAGGCCTCCGGGGATGTATGGCTTGTACCGCAAAGATTTTCAAGCTGCGCGTCTAAGGAGAGAGATAGAAGGTGGAAAAACGTGCGTGTGTGTAGGTATGTGTAGCGGGGGCGAGAAGGGTTCTGTCTTATTTATATGAAGATAAAGCCGAGAGCTGGAAATACCGATCGGCGGAGAGGATTGGCTTTTCCTTTCCTTTCTTTGGAATCGATTTGCATTTTTATTGTGAGCCGCGCCGCGCGGCTTTTTGAAATTACGGCGGGATTGTAGCTGGAATTTTCAAGTGGCTTCTTCCCGACTGTTTCTTAAGCCTTTCGGGAGTTGATACTGTTAGGCGGATGCTTAATTAATAATTATAAGCTAGCTGATTAGAACGTTATGCGCTTTAAATTATAAATCGAGTGCCCGCGATTAATTGGTTATAAAACATTAACAACCCGAAATGCAATCGCTTTAATAATTTCCTCGACATATTAAATTCATAATTCCGGCATAACATTGCAACAAGTCAATATGCTTACTGCAATAAAGCGCACGAAAATTCCAACGATCCCAATTCATCACTTTTTCCCAGCGCAATAAACATAATGAGCCCGGCAAGCCCCGAGCCAGCCGTAGTGCGAAAACGCATAAACAGAATAAATAAGTTTAACGCCAACGAAAACCGCAGCTCTCTCATCAAGCGTCGCATTTTCAATTCTCACTGTGTGCGCCATCCATCCCCAGCGCCAGCGCCGCGTCATTATATATATGCACACGCGCGCTCGCCTCAACTAGACACGATCGCATGGATATATATTTAACATTTTGCGGTACAGCCACGCAGGTTTGCAGACGCAAGAGGAAGGCGGCCCAGGCTGCAAAAAAGATGAGACCGCAAATCGTGAAAATGAGTTTTTCCCCGAGAGCGACGGCGCGCGAGGCGGCCCTGGAATCAGGGCTAATTACTAATAACCGTGGCTAGGAGCTCGCTAGCGCGGGCGAAAGTCTCGGCCTGACGAGCCTGACCAGCCGGCTGCTGCGCCGGAGCGGTATATATAAGTGCAAGGTGATTTCAAGCCAAGTGAAAAATGATCGCGTCGTCGTTGGCGTACCGGCTGAAAAATGATCGCAGCAGCAGCCTTCGAGAGGAGGAAGGCCGCTTATTTTCCCGTCGAACGCGCGAATGAAACGCGTAGTCGTATAATGGAGAGACAGCAGCAGCGGCGGCCTGCGCGTTATGGTAGCCGATTATTATTATTTTTCTTTTGCCTCGGCGGCGAGTCTCGTTTGCCGGCGCTACTGTGGAACTACCGCGCGGCGCGAGAATCGGTGCGCATTATGCAGGCAATTTTGGAATTACATAGCTGGACTCTGGAGCGCGGAGGTGTATGTGTGTACGTAGGGATGGGCGTATATAGGCTTTTTGTTGCTCGGCTTTTTATGGGGGTTGTGATGGCCGAGCCATGGGAACGTTGAGATTAAGCCGTGCGTATGGGAAAGCGCGTGAGGTGGCTTTGAATATTTGATTTCTGATCGTGATCAACGAGACTCGGAAGCTTGAAAGGGTTTAGAGTGTAAAGGCGCAGCAGTTACAAAGTTGTGGGGTTGATTAAATATTTAGAAGAGTGAGTCTTAGCTTTGTTATAGAGAGATGACGTATTGATACCAACATTGATTAAAAACGCGATTGAGATATTCTTTTGAAATGTTGTGCGTAGAGTATCGTAAAATGGGGCTAATAGTCAATTGCAAATTTTTATTATTAAATTGTTTATTCTTCATTTAGGGCTTTTTGAAAAAGCTGTTATACTATCACAGATGCCTTCGAATAAAAATAAAGAGTTTATAAAGTTCTAGAAGAAGAATAAAAAATTTAATAACAACAATTTGCAACTTGCTCGATTAGTCCCGTGCTGTCAGATCAGCCCCGTTCTACGATAAAATATAAATAATAAAATCAACTATTAACAAGTAATCAACTATTAACACCTATTCAACCACATATATTTTAAAAGCGGATAGATAATAACAATCAAATCATCTTAGATTCACGTTAGCACCTCAAGAACACTTAATAACTTTATTAAATCTACAACGAACCAAACCTTCATGTTATGACAAGCAACACGCATACAAAACCTTCCTCTGCCAATACAATCAATTCGGCAGAGCCGATAACGCACGGCGATCAGAAACGTCTTCGTTAACATTCAACGCAACATCGGCTTTATATACAAGCGCGGGAGGGGCAGGGGTGAAAGTGGGGGGGCATCGAACACCAGCAATATTTCTCCCCCTGTATGCAGAAAAGTACAGACGTATCGCCAGCAGGCAGCACGAGCGCTGAAAAAATAATGTTCAATTACACGGCACTTTATATTCACCGACAAGCTGCCGCGTGCGCCACGCGCGAGCGCACCATCGAGCCTCTCGTCGCCCCCGCGCCTCGAATTCTTCGAACGCGTCGATATGCGACTGCGTATAGGTGGGATTTGAAGGTGGAATGCAAATTTGGCATTCGCGCGTCGCGCCACCCGTGCCATTAGGCTATGGTAAGACAGAGACGTGCCGTTCGCTCTGTTGCGGAGTGCTGCTGATGGAAGAGGTATACGCCTTGTAATAACTATCGTTCGTGAACATGGTACTTTGGCTGGTTATATATCATACATTTTGCGATTCTAGGAATGGAATTTAGATTGATCTTCTATTCGTAGGAAAATATTTTACCGAATTTATTTTTTATAAAATAACATAATGACAACCTTTAACCTGAACATTTTAGAAGCACCCATCTAAACATCAAATCTTAGCAGACAAACAATTACATCTCTACAACCTCGGGTTTTTACAGCTTTTCAGAGGTGCATAAGGCAAGATCCTCGGAGTAGCGATGATTCCTCCGGTACAACGCATTATCTCTCGTCGTTCGGACTTCGTTAGAATGCCTCATATACCCCCAACCGACGCCTCCTCGTCGTATCGCGCGTGTACATATATATACATATACATATTCTAAACTTCATCGCGATGAAGGCTCGTAGAATGAGTATGGGAGAGGGAGGGGAGAAAGAGAGAGAGAGAGAGAGAGAGAGAGAGAGGGAAAGAAAGAGAGAGAAGTAGGACCACAGGGATAATTGGCCTTTTGTTTTCGATTGCTCTCGTCAGATAGGGCCCCAGCCTTTCCTCGAAATTATACACTGTCTATACATGCTGTCTTTCTCTGGTTTAATTATATACGCGTAGGTAAGGATGCGTGTACACCTGCGTGACAATTTTTTTTTCGGTTGATGGTAAGCGGTTAGGAGAGAAAGTGTCAGCGTCTATTTTGGCCCGTTTATGACCGATGATAGATGTGTCTAACTGATGATTAAGGAAATTCGTACGTGCTATAGAAGATCCTTGCATAATTTTATTTTTATCGTAATTATATAATAATATCTATTATAAAATAATAAAAAAACTTTATTGAATTACGAACTTTCTAGGAGCGGCCACGTAAAAATCATCATTCACATTTTATACACACCAGTAACCCCGCACAGCGCGAGCAATCGGCCCACTTATCCATGAATAATCAATCGGACCTTTTCACCAATTCAGTTTTATATTAATTCCCTCGTAAAGTCAACACCCTTTTACGCGCTGGGAAACCGAACGCCATTCGATCTCGCGCCCGCGACGCCCTCTTTTCCAAAATCCCACCGCGCGCATGTTTATTTCAAACTGGCCGTTCTCAATGTTAGAACACTTTTTACGGCCACTAAATATTTAGCCCGCGCTCTATTCGCCCAGCAGAGGGCCGCAGAAGCGAGTCTGTATATATATACGGGGCGCGACTCGCGAGCATGTGCGCAAGGACGACCTTCGATTTACGAGTGTGTATGCGTAATACACGCGCTGACCGGCGCCGCCGTATTCTTATGAATCTTTAACTTTATGGATTTCGGGAAGAAGCTTGCCAGAAGACGCCGGCCCTGATACTGTCCGACGACCCGCGTCTTGGAGGTTAGGTTACACCTGCCGCGTTCGGAAGTGTATACATGCGCTCGGCAAGTTCGCGGAAAATTTCTGCCTGAGGATTTGGTTGATTGTTGTGGTTATAGTTTTGACATTTAGTGCCAGTGATTTTAAGACTGGTAAAAACAATCGAAATATCCACGTCGGCCTATTCAATTATCACAGCGCCAGTGACAAGCCGTTAAGGAAGCACGCCACCTCTCTTCCACGAATGCAGGAACGCAGCGTTGACAAACACACTCGGCGACGGCACGTGAGGATCATTAGTATGTCAAGTATACCAGTCGAGCCAGCAGCTAAAACTTTGGTATGTATAGGCTGTGCGCTCGCGCGACGCAGATCCCCATTTCTTTCTTCTTCTTCTTATTCTTCCTCCTTTATTTTCTCCCTGGCGCGGCTTTATAACCCTTCGCCGTGTTCATTTAATTTTTCACCTCTCGCCTCTTTTTCTTACGCAACGGCGCGCGGCCAGGACGTGCCTCTTTTAGCGCGCGCACGCAGTTAGGAATTCTGATGAATCGGAATATTGAATTCCACTTGGATTGCCGATCGGCTGGATGCCGTTAGCTTGGAGTATTGTGCGGAGGGTCATAGTACAGTTTTGGGGTTTGATTTTCGGGTTTTGAATGCGATTGATGGTCTACTTGGCCGATTGTTTGGGATGGATTGTTGGTGCAGAAGATAAAGGGGGGGGGGTAGCGCGGTGTTATAGATTCTGAGGTTAGAGTGGTAAGTGAGACAGTGCTTAAGCGTGAAACACTGATTTTTGAATATATTATTGTATTGGGATAACGAAATGCGCTTGATTTTACATTTAAAATGTCAGAAATGTTTTAATTTGTATGCATATTAAATAACAGTCGAATGATACTTGCATAAAAAATTAACTCAATTATAAAACAATGACTGATTGTTATGAAGATTATTCAATAAATTTTCATGAAACTAGTAAGTGAATTAATTCCTTTCTGACTTTCTTGAAATATATATCGATTATGTTTATTGCTATCAATTAAAACATTTACAATATTACGTGAACATATATCTTTAACATGTTCACGAACGTATTATATGAATATATAACGTATATCGCTGCTGCACCCCTGATGACAATTTTATGAAGCGATCATTAAATTAGCGACAAATAATTAAAGTTCGCAAATTTTATCAACAGTGCAAACTCTTCACGTATTACAAAGAACAAGTTGCAGCAGTCTCGTTTTTGAAAATATTGAATTAAATTTGAGGAAGCTAAAAGTTCATATGCAATTTTTTACATAAACTTATTTTTTTATCCCACACCTTCCCCTGAAATAAATCAATAAACAAAAGAAGCTAGCCATTCAGACCAAGCGTGTTCAGAATCGAAGGAAAACTTTCGCTGGCCATCCCACCACCTCGCCACAATAGACGCCTTTGATTCGAAACTGGGCGTCTGCGAGCCGCTGAATGGTAACAAGGTCGCATAACGGGTGTATATAGTGCACGAGAGAATCGCCAAAAAGAAACGAGGGGCGCACAGGTGTCTGCATTTTCATGGCCACTATCGTCGTTCTCTCTCTTTTTTTTGCTGCCTCGGCCGCGAGGCGGAGCCCTCGAGGATGTTTTGCCAAGTCCTTCGAGAGCGTATGTATATATACATCGTTTCTCTTGGCCGCGTATTTTTCTAGGAGCGCATCGACTCCTTTTTGAACAGTCGGAGAAGGAATAAAAGGATGGACGCTTCTCAGGCGATTGGCCGCTTGGCGAGCGAGACGCAGCACTTTAGAAAACATGGCCGATGGAAATTCCGAGCTTTGTTCGAAATGTTTCTCTGGGATCGACGGCCGAATGCCTTTTGTAAAGGTTTTCCCCCCCTAAAGAATGTCGATGCCCCTGATGGAAGCTTTTGGCGTTTAGTGGAAAATAAATGATTCTTAAGCGCTCGTAATTTATGTATAAATTAACACTAACCGACGAATTGGTTTGATGAAAATCACCTATCTAGTACTATTCCGTGGAAAGCTATTTTATAAGAGTCATTTGTATAAGCGTGCGTGCTGAGATATGGCGGGGAAGACAAAAGCCGCCGATGCTAATCGAATCGAGCTCTTATAAACGCCTTTCTCAGGCGCGAGAAACCATTAGCCTTTCAACGCTTATGCGAGAAAAGCGACACGCTCTTTGACATTCGAAAGGTTAATTATTCGGCTTGAGAAATTTGAATTTAAGAAAAGCCGAAAGTCGCTCGGGGCTCGGCTCTTTTATTTCTTCGTAAATCAGCGCGTTGCGCGTGTCAAGGATACGCGAGGTCGATTATGTATATCGAGAATCGCACGAATCTCGCTTGAGTCGCCGGTGTAATTAAGAAGCTTAGCGCATCTTTAATGTTTCGTCATTAATCAATATGTAACGTCGGGAGCGCTCGCTTGAGACTGAGCCAGTCTTCGTATATTTGAGTTTCTGATCAGTTATGATAGTTTGGTTTCTTGATTTATTTCCTGACGATTTTAATGAAATTGATAATAGTCAAAGAACTTTATGAAATTTATCATATGTGTATTCTATCTTTACAAGTATCAGAAAGAAAGTTAATTTTTTATTATCGATCAGTTAGTACCTATGTTAATTTTGCTTAACAAAATCAAGTTCATTCTGTAAGAGTTGTAGCAAAATTATATTTCCAATATCACTAGTCTATTGCAGTATGAACTTTTACCTAAACAACGACTGTCAGATTTCACAAAAAGAATCATTAAAAATCCTTCAAATTAAAAAAAAATCATCACATAAACAAAATAATCCCTATTTCCTCTAAACCGCGCCCCAACTACAAAAGCTCAGGCTCACGTCCGTAAGAAGTCCAATAAATCGTGTAAAACAAGCGTTTACAGCGCGCGATCGCGCGACGCGCACACGTATATATACACACAGAGCCTCTGAAAGATAGCGCCTCGCGGCTCGGTCGCGCACTCGCCCACAGACAGAGAGTAAAGACGATCTATAATGTTTGCTCCCGAAGTTCGATGCCAGTGCTCGCGCGCGGCGCGCCATGCATAATGTATGGGGCCGCTTAGTTTACATATTAATCTGACATGTTTATGGTGTCGCGGGCCTCCCCCTCTCTAGCCTTTTATATAAAACTGCTTGCGCGCCTTGAATTTTCGGCGAAGGATCCGCCTCTGTGCGGTTGCGGCTTAGGAAATCGCCTGGCGCGCTCTATACGTTTCTAATTGCTTCGCGTAACGGTTCGCTGGTTATATAGAAACACAAAAGGATGCGGCTTGGCTTCTTCTTGTTTCTTTTTTAAGCAGAAGCGCTTTGGAGAGCGTCGATTCGACGTGCGTCGAAAAATTCTCCGTTTGCGCATCGGCCCGTAAAATTCGGGCTGCTTTGGCAGCCGGAAATTTCGGGAGTGGTTGCGATTTGCCGTGGGTGCCTCGGTATTTTAGATTCCGGCTGGAGTTTTGAAATACGGAGTGAGGGGCTTTTGATGCTTAGTGTGGATAATGGAGCGGAATGGGTGGAAGGAACAGGAGCTATAATCGCGGGTACGCTTGCTTGATAGTTTATATAATATTTCGATTTTTAAAATGCTTTGTAGAGGCACTTTAACTAAAACTTTAAAAGAATTTGAATTGACTGAACTGAATTTTGCAGATTTACGTATTTAATTTAAGGCCTTTGATCAATTTTTATTTTAAAAAAATTTCTCCTGCCGTCAGATACAAAAGCTGAGCAAAATTATAGGATGCTTAGTCAGGTATGTCCAAAGATAGAAAAAAATTTAACTATAGTTTGATATTATTAAGCAAATTTAACTAAGGCCTAGTTAAACATTATAATCAAATCAATATAATTAGGCATCCTCGTTAAAACCTAAACAGGGCCTACTTAATTTTCTCTACAAAAATCCTTACAATTACCATAATAATTGCTTGATTTGCCCAAATCAATCACAACCGAATCGCTGATTAAAAATTATTTACCTCCGCTTATTGATCTCCTACCGATAATCCACAAACTTCGCTCGCTCGACCGACCCATGACTCACAAACCCAAAGAAAAAAACGCAAAATTCACAAGCCTGGCATAACGCAATATCACCTAATTTGCATCGCTCAGCGCTCCGCTCTATCTAAATAATTATAATTGACACGGGGAAACTCGCTAGTAGCCCATCAGCTCTTACACGTCCGCATCTTCGCTGACTCACCGCGCCAATCGTTAACCAACATTTAATATTTAACGAAACTACGCGCCCGTGACTCACTCCCAGCCAGCCAGCGCGCGAGCGGCCAGAAAATAAAAAACAGCGGCAAGAAAACTCGAAGGATCAGCCGCGTACGCACAGGTGCAGCTCTCGAAAAAGGATTCATGCAGAGCGCGCACGCCGATTTGGATCGGCCAGCGCGCCGACAAACGTTCCGGAAGCGCCGAAATTTCGCGCGATACGCATCGTTGAATCGACCGCAGGTATTCGAGGCAGAGAGAGAGAGCTCTAGTCTTACTGAGTCACTCTCGCACGTGACTCATGCCTGCGATGTGTATACACAGAGCTGCGCAGGCCGCTTTTCTATAAAACAGATATATTCGCGCACGTGCAGGAGGAGAGCAGCCAGCTTGACGACAGCGCGCGGGCAAATACCTACGCGCCGGGAGATATGTAGAAACGCGCTGGCGGGAGGTTTGATGACTAATGTTGGAGTGTAATATGTGTATCGGCCGACTTTGCGGCTTTTTAATCCGCCAGCGCTTTTCCGCGCGCGGCTTGCGCAATGCTGAGGAGCCGTTGCGTTCGCTCGATTTGTCAGCGCTGTGGACGGGTTGAGTGTGTGTTGGTTTGTAATTGGCGGGTTATACGCGGGAGGAAGAATATGATTATTAGAAAAATTGCGGAGGATGTTGGAAAGGTGTTTTCGTGAGACTAGTGATGCGGCGGTTAGGGATGAGTTTTCTATGTTATTTTTAGAGAATTTTGAAGAGTAACGTGTAAATGTAGGAGTGAAATTTTTATCGTATTGATTTTATTATTAACAACGCTATAGATACAATACTAAGGTATCAAGTCAACGTTAACTTATTAATAAAGTCATTTATTGCGGTTGAAAAGTTGAAAAATTCATCCATATCTTTATATGGTATATAAATAGTTATATAAAAATAATGTCTGACATACTTGCAATATTTAAATATTAATAACATATAAATTTTACCAACCACTATAACAAATCAATACAAACTCAACTCAAACTTACACGAAAAAAAACTCTCGAATATTTCAAAAACCGTTTAAAACTAATTCATCCCTTTTTAAAGACAGTCCAAACCAACCCAGCCACAACCCACCCGCTAATCTCAGCCCCGCGAATCTCAATTATTACAAGCTCGTGCTTAGACCTAAGCGCTCATACAATTCCCGTAAACTCTCCGGGCATTAGCGGCTCTCTCCCTCTCTCGCTTTAAAAAATTACCGTCGTCATTACTCTTCTCGCGGGCAGCGCACTTTTATCTTCACACTCGGCGCGCTCGCAATATGCACATTCGTGACAGATCGAAATTACGATAAAAAAAAAGAGCGAGCCCGGCTTAAGGACTAGCAGCCAGCCGCGCGCTTTTTGTCGCGCGAGGTCAGCGCGCTTATCGGGCGCGCGCCGGCGCAAGAGGAAAAAAAATAGGAAAACGCGCGCGGCGCGCTCGCGTCAAAAGCAGTAGAAACTGATTAGTTTGCGGGCCGTTTAGCGTCGATTCTAGCGGCGATCGTAAAGTTTGATGCGGCCGCCGCGATAAAAGCGCGCCAAGGAGCTCTGGCTTTTTTCCGTATACTCCTTTTTTGGAGAAGCTCGAAAAGCCCGCAGGCTCGGCGGAGTGTATCTACTCTATGACTTGCTTTAACGGCGCGCCATCGGGGCACCCGCACTGACGTATCGGCTTGCGCGTTTCTGCAGTCTCGAGTGTGCGCGAGTAGCTTCTTCTTCTTCTTCGGCTTCTTTGGAGCAAGAGGAGATGTGTATACGGGCGCCGTGGACGAGTTGTGGATGTGTATAATGGCACGGCGGTGCTGTTATTTCAGTGCTTTGAATTGGAAAGAAGGAGCGAGGCGTCTTCATTCGTGAAGCTGGCCTGGTAATCGCCGATCGCTGCTGGATAATCTGGGCTTTTGGTCGATTTTGCCTGGAAGTAGATTGAGAACGAGAGAGTTTTGTTAATTCAGTGTCGTTGGTTGGGGAATTTTGAAATTTTCGTCATTATGCGCGCGGCTTATTAAAACCGCTCTAATTTATAGTTACGAGCGTTTAATTATATATTATAAGGCAAACTATATGGTAATGAGCATAAATTTGTAAGTTTTAAGTTTATAGGCAGAGGCCACGCCAACGTATTTATAATAATAATTATTATTGCCTTGCTAAATCACTGAATTAAAATATAATTTACATATCCCAATGCCGCTTTACTTGATTAAACCGTTTAATAAATCAACTTACTCTGATTAATACCATACCCGTAACAGAGCCACACAACATTCGCGCAAACAAATAAATTTCCCTTCTCCCTCGCGCTGCAATTTTCCACTTTCCTTACCCCGAAAAAAAGAAAAAGCCAAAACTTTCCTCTCAACATTTCCCCTATCCGAAAAATCGATCGGAAAAAACCTCAGGATAAAAGCCAGCCAAGCAGCCGCGCGTATATTAGCATACTCGGTATTTTAATTATCCAGATCTAGGATGTCAACGCTAATCGACCCTTTCCGCACAGTCCATCGCCTTGACGTCAGTCGTTATTTTCCCAGGAAAAGGCTGAAAAAGCACGCGCGTGCGCTTTTTTTCGTACGCACATGTATATTACGATTTGTTTGAGCGGCGCGAGGCCGTTGCTTCTTAAAACACGCGGCCGCTGCTCCCCGGAAAAAAGTCGTTAAGATCGGCCGAGTGAAATCGCTATTAGCGATTACGGATTCGTTTATCTTTCTGCGCGGCTATTTTCGGGCCAAGCGGGTTTGTTGGCCGGGATTTTTATTATATGCAGGGTTGCTGCTGCGTCAGCCTATGCGGAATGGAGAAAAATATACGTAGGAATTAACGAGAAATGACGTATAGGGTTGGCTGATTGTATGTAGGATTGGCCGGTGGATTAACGTTGACGCGAGGTTTTAAACGGCATTGTAAATTTAATTAAAGCGCCACCGCGTCGACGCGTAAATCGAGAGCGGTTGTATACATATAAAAATGCGGAACGCACAATGATCCGGGAACGTTGCGATAAATTCTACATTTGTGCTTCATAAGTAAACTGGATAAGTGTGAAGTTGCGAAAAAGGTATTGTAGAAGTTTTATTCATAAATTATTGATGTAATAAATATGAAGCCGCGCTTGGTCGTTTTAATTATTTTCAAGCCTTGGTGAAAAATGTTGAAATTTATGCAACGAGAATGCACCGAAGCTGCAATGAATGTTTAATATGAATTTTATTTGAATATCTCGTTATTTTTCTGAATACCGCGTGGCGAAAGTTTCTTTTTCGATATAAAAACTACCTGGCTTCAATTAAACTCAGGGTCAACGACGAAGTTTCGGCCGTTAATTGCCGCGCGTGAAGTACGCGGCAAGAATTAACTTGATTTATTGAGAACCGTTGCATTCGAACTTCGCGTAGGTGGCCTTGAATTATACTCTGCTACAATGTAATTTTTAATGAAAACGGGAGTTATCTTCTCGCATTTGCAGCGATCTTCAATCTAACAAATTAACTCTGCATAATTTTTTCATCCATATAAGACCTTTACAAGCTCATTAATCTTTCACTCCTTCGTACGAATTTTCCTGTTAAATATTAATACTATCGTGAAAACAATAGCAAATCGTTACCATGCACAACCAATTACTTAGGGAATTTTACAATCCAGAAACATGAACGCGCGCATTAATCATAAAAAGCAGCCGAGTTTTAATGAAATTAATAACATGCCCATCGCATTACGTCACTTATTTCCCGAAAGACATAACGCAGCTAACGGAAAGCGAGCCAAGCGTTTTTCCAGAGCCCCGCGCCAGAATCAATTTTGAGATGGCTCTTGCTGGCGCGCGGGCGCGCTCGTAAACTACAGAATTTATTGAACGATAATAAAAAGAGGGCTCGTGAAGAGAGAGAGAGAGAGAGAGAGGGGGGATGGGGGGCCAGGAAGAAGAAGACGCGAGGCAGTAAAAAAGAAACGAACGATAAGGCGGCGCTCTGACGTTTTCCAGTGGTTATTTGCGTCAAAGGTCCACCGACGGTTTTATCGTATAAACAGAGACGTCTGTCCGACGATTTATCCTCGCGCGCGCGACGAGCGCGTCCGACGCAGGTGCTGGCTATATGCGCGCGCGCGCGCGTCTCGTGACTTATCGGTTCTCTAGGTTGGACGACTGTGTGTGTGTGTGTGTGTGTGTATTACAAGTGTTGGTGGGCTCTGTATATATATGCGCGGCTGGCTGTCAGCGACAGAAGATCGATAACTCTTGTACGAGGGCGCGTTTAGTCAACTTTCCGAGAATTGGCTTTCAGGCAATCTTCCTCGATTTTTCTTACGTTTGGCAATATCCTGTATTATTAACTTTATACTTCGTTCGAGAGTTCATGCATCTCGGGCGGATTAACTTGTTTGGGGATACTTTATTAGTTGTTTGAGTGGTTTTTGGCTGTGTTGAGATGCTTGCTGTTTTTCGTACTTTTGTAGTTTAAGAATTTTTTAATGGAAAGTTACTGATTAGTAGAGTGGAGTGTTATTTTAAAATTTCTAAACAATGAATAAACTTATAATTATTTACAGTTAAAATTACAATCATTTATAAATTAATATGACGAAAGATTTTAATAGATTTGCGCATAAAGTAGAAATGATTTATTTTTTGTACATGCAACCACTGTTTATTGGAAATTCAATTTTTACTTTATTCAGATTTCCCGCCGTTGAATATTTATAAAGAAAATAATTGGAATAAAAATACAATTTTAATAAAAAATTAAATGGAAAATTTTAAGAATGCTTCAAAACCAACAGCAATCGATTTACAGATGATTGATTATTTTTAATTCGCAAAAAATGTTTATACTTTTTAAATATTTATTTACGTTTTCATGTAACAAATGTTAGTTTACCTGGAAAAATTAGTAATTATTTATACCTAAAAGGATGCATTAAATAAATGTAAAGAAGCTTTATTTAATACAAAATTTATGACTGCTAATTTAAATTGAATTATATATTTTTTAATAGAATTATCTCACATTTTTATATTATTCAAACAACCATAAACATGTTATGAAAATTATTTAATAAGATTTTGTTTTTAGTACTTACTTATCTATTAATTAATATTCACAAATAATTAATTGGTTTTATTCTTAGCGTTCTCTTTCATGTTGAACAATGAATAGTATAGGAATATTCTTTTTGTTTTAGTGCTTCTGCGAAATAAAAGACTATATTTTAACGACTGTGATGTACAGTTACTATCTTTTTATTAAAATATTAAACAGTTTACATGATTTTTCTATTCAAGTGTCACATTCAGCATTCAAGCATAATGATGCGAAAAAATTACGAGTTTAAAGGGGTGAATATTATTATCGCCTTAAATATGTCTTTGTCAGATTATTTGAACAAAGAAAAAGTCGGAAGAAATTTTA
>JAPYZA010003846.1:0-17504 GCA_030522685.1 Eupelmus azureus | reverse complement strand
CTGCGTGATATGACGCCCTCGGCTTCGCCTCGGGCGCCAACTTCACGCAGTGGCGGAACTTCAACTTTCGTCCCTTGTACCGTAATATACTATTTTTCATAATTAGTTAAAACATAGTAAATTATTTTCTGTCCCACAATAATAAAATTAATCCATAGATTTTTCCTTTAATTATCACCAGTCATTTTCACCAACGGCAAACTTTTACTTTAAATTTCAACTTCAAATATTTATTATTTTCCGCGCCAACCGCAATATTCCGTACCCTCCCAATTTCGCCAAAACAACCGAGCCCCGTAAAATTTTCCCTCATACAGTGCAAATCTCGCGGCGCGGTAAGCCCCACAAAGCGTAATTCCGAGTCCAGCCACGATCGGCGCGTTGCGCGTAAAAATAAAATTTTTCATCATACAAAACATTCACGGGGCCGCTAAATCATCGGCGCCCACCTACCAAACATCGCGCGCGCGATACCAGCTGCATAAGCCTCGGCTGAAAAAAAATCCGGAGGGCGCGGTTTGAGACCAACAAAAGGCAAGGAGCGAACGGAGTATACATATAAATTCATGCTTAGCCATCAATTTAACAACGCGCGCTCGAATTTCTTCCGGCACGGATCGGGGCAAAAAGAAAAAGGCGAGGAGCGCGCGCAGGGGGTTACAGAACAAGAGCGAAAAAAGAAAAAGAGGAAACGAGGCCGCGGACTAGCCGACACGGCCCCTCTCGTTTTACCTTCCAGCGGAGCGAAATCTGGATTCGCGTCTGCGGCAGAAACACAAAAAGCCGGGGGCCGCCTCTCCCGTGCGCATAGGCGAAGGGTTCGGCCGATACCGAAGATACCGTATACATATATACGAAGCCGAAGATAGAGAGCACGATGGTATGAGATCGCAGGGGATGAATCGTAGACGCGAGTCCTTTCATTTTTTATCGTACTTTTTTCCTTTTTCTCCCGAGTAGGTTCGTGCACTCGAGGCTGCACGCGCGCGAGAGAGCTAAGGTTTTCTCTCATATATGCCGATGTCAGGATGAGGGATAGCTCGGCGCTGGAGTGGGCTAAGCACGAGTGTAGGGGGACGTTAACGGCTGTAATTTCGGGTAATGCTCGTAGTACTCGTTGAGCGTTGAGCGGGAGGGAGTTACTTTCCGTGTTACTGCGAGATTCGTAATAAAGAAGAAGCGGGGGAGGAATGCATCATTAGATCGCTACGAATTTTCTTTGTGTAAATGCGATGGGAGTAGGGGAGCTTTTTTTCGAAATTCGAGCTTTATGCGTCTGGAGGAATGATAAAAGTTTGAATGATCTTCGGCCCCTGTAGCAGCTCACCCCTCGCTCGTCGTTTGTCGTTTGATTGTAACGTGGCGATGTAAAGTTCGGGCTCGTCGACTTTTATTGCAGATTGTACAAAGTAGAGAATTACTTTTACATCAGTTTAGCGATAAAGAACTGGAGTTAAAAGTTGTTAGGCAGAGACGTAAAGCTTATGAATAACAAACGATAAGAGTAATAGTTTGTAAGAAGAAATATACGATCGACTTGTAGATTTGAAATTAAATAAAAATTAGAGGCATTTTTGTATAATTATAAAGTAAATATAAGATTTGGAAATTTTTTTAGAGATTAAAGGTTGATTGTTACAGATAATTGCAGGTTTCTTACTGAATATTTAATTTTAAAGAAAATGCAGACAGATATTTTTATCATAGTGTATTTATTAATTAAAACTGAAACATTACCAGAGAGATATTGTCAATTGAAATGGGCAAGGTCTTATCTCATCCTTATTCGTGCGAGCACTAAGAAAGGTGCTTACTCGCACGAGCGCTGAGAAAGATCCTCATTCCCGCGAGCGATAAAAAAGGTTATAATCCGGTTAAATTATTCATTACATTAATTAATTAAATTTATTAACTTTCATAATTTTCTGTTAGAAAAAACAGATTGTAGCTATAATGATACTAAAGCATAATCAGAAAAGATTATTATAACATTTTAATAATAAATGAAATGAATAATTTACTATGGAATCATAATCTTTCTTAGCATTTCGCGAGTAAGGGCTCTTGCTTGTAAAAAGGAATATACTTCGGTATTCTTTTTTCTTAAGATAGTATACCTATATATTGAAAGAGCAGCCAGGTACAACGAGAAATGCCAGGGCATACTGAGACACACGGGCGCTCATTGTGCCTTTGTGTGCCTTTATGTCTTTTTACGTACAAGAGGTCTACGGACTTTTTCATCGCTCGGGTGAGTTAAGATTTTGCTGCTCCAAACCAATATTTAAATAATATATAAACAATATTCAGTTAAATGTCAAAATTTTGTGAAAAAAGTAGTCCTATAATTGCTGATAATAGGAAAAATTTCATTCACCCGTTCATACTTAAAAATTTCTGCAGTTGCTATAAACAATAAGTTCTTTTTTTCTAAAAAAAGTTACACTAATAAAGAATTTGACGTTTATATATTATTTCATCAGATAATGCATCCCATCAAAAGATGCAATATTTTATAAATCCATTCGTCACAATATTTTTCTAAGATTTAAAAATTACTTATACATCGAAACGCACTTCAAATCTAAAAGGATTAAACTTTCCATTTTCCAAAAATACCTTCGCGACATTTCCCCCAACATTTCACGAAACACGAAAACCCTTAAAAACCACCCACGACCATTTTCCATTATATTTCGTCACACGCACAACACCACCCACGCTCAAACAACATCGCCCGGCAAACGGAAATTCTATATCACAATCGGCGACTCTCTCCCGCACAAGTACCTTTTTCGCGAATATTCAATCGTTTATACAGCCCGCACAGCCCGGAAAATCCTCGAAAAGACTTTTCTCCCCGGAGACGTGTAAAAATAAAAGTTCCGATGACGCATGTTTACACGGGCCACAGAAAAAGGGAGGCAGACGCACGCGATTCGATTCCAGCTTTTCTTTTATACGAACCTAAGCTCGGCCGTGAGCGTGTAGACCCAGAGGAGGCTGAGTATCGTGGAGAAGACGGCGAGGAAGACGGTGAAGTGGACGGTTCGCCGTCGCCAGCAGCGCTTCTTCGTTATGGCCGTCGTCGTGACGGCCGGCGTGCTGGTCGTCGGCGTCGTCGTCGTCGTCGTCGACGGAGGCGGGGCCGGCGCCGCTGTGTTGCTCGGGGCCGTCGCGCCGCTCAGCGGCGGCGTTGGATTCTCCACAGTCGGCATTCTGAAACAGATAGGAGGATGCGCTGGCTTAGTTTGATGTGTTTTTTTGGGGGGAGTGACAAGTTTTGAGAGAGTTTGGCTGTATCTATTGGGAATAGGTAAGGACGTTTGTATACATACGGAGAAGTACTGATAGGTTTGGTATTATCGTTGCGAAATTTGGAATGAAGCTCGTGATTTTCTTATTAAAGTTTTGGATTGTATTGGTTGGAAATGGGGGTGCTTTAGTCTCGTTCTTCATGCTGATATTGGAATAGGCTTCATGGATTTATAACAAATGAATTTTTTGTTATCGTTTTTACAACTTTAAGTTTTATTCGTTTTTTTGGAACTAGAAATCCGAATCCTCCAGTAAATTTGAACTCTGTTGATCAAGACAGAAAAACGAAATGCAAACATAGCTTTGTTGATACCGGGACGTATCGAATTTATGATGAAAGCTAAAGCCTCTAGTGAATTTCCCCTCTGCTTTTACTCTTCAAGAAAAAAATTTCAAACGTTACTTGGAGGATTATTCAGTTATCGATAAGGGAATTCATTTTTTGTTATGAAATGCAAATAAACATCAGTTTACTTTTGTTTTATTGATGTATTACTTTCACGATGGGAAAATCAAAGTGTATACAGCTTACCCATCAAACTTTATTTTGACGTTATACAACATTGTTTAATTTGATTCCATGAAATACTATTCCCTGATTTTGCGTAGTCATTTTATATATATAAATATTCTATGTAAAAATCCACATTAGAAATAATATTTTATTCAATTTAAATTATTTCACCCCTCCAATTATATTCCACCCACGCTCAAACCAAACAGTAACAAATTAATCATCGCTATAAAGACGCAGCCGCACCACCAACCGCGCCGCTAATATTCCTCGGCGGCCTTAATTTGTCGCCCTTGTCGTGGAAAAAAGAAACACAATCCCGGCCATAAATTCTCGAAAGTTAAATTAAAAAAGCGCTCGTCGCTAAAACAGAAATAAGCCGCACGGCGAGACATGAATTATTGCGCCGGCTGGGCGCGCTATCGAGCTTCCCTCCTGTTTTTCTCCGTCCCATCCGCGCATTAACAATGGCGAGGAGCGCGACGATGAAGAGGGAAGGAGAAAACGAAGACCAATAAGGCGGGAAGAACGAACGCGAGACGAGAAACTGACAGATCACGCACGGCCATAAATCTAACTATAGATCCCTCCTTGGTTTATCTACCACACGCGGAGAGAGAGAGAGAGAGGAGCAAGTTTGCCGTGTAGAATGTAAAATTGCCAATCTCTTGGGCTTGCGAGGCTTTGCATGGCGAAATGTTTTCATTCGATTCTAATGGCTTGAAAGTTTCATTGCGCTTCGCGTGCGCTTGGTCAATTATGAATTAATTAATTACGGTCGCCGCGTCTCGTTCGGCATGCCTCGAAATTATTATTATCTCCTGTCCTCGCTGCCGGCCAGTTGGCTCGCTTTATGCCGCTGTTAAAACTTTTTAGCGCTTGCTCTGGTGTTTTTTAATTAGGTAAAAATGAAGGGAAACTTTTTATTCAATTACGCGGAAAGGCGTTTTGCGCGTTGTAGGGGAAAGGCAGTATAGGATTTTGCGGGTTGTACTCTTTTTCATTAAATATTAATTATAATTTCGAATTGATTGAATCTTTCGTTATTGCTCACTTGTGTAATGGGATTGAATTTCTTTTAAATTGTGCGCAATAAAATTTTATTTTATTACTTTTTTGAAAATTTATTTTATAACTGAAAATTAATTTAATTTCATCTTGATGGTTTCACTCAAATTCTTAATTGACCATATATATTTCTCTTGATGAGATATTTTGATTTATTAATGTATTATTAAATAAAAAGAAAATTAATGGTAAATGTTTTTATTGTAATATTTAGATATATTTGTTTGGATACTTTTCTAATCGTAATTATACTTTTTATTCAAATGATTTGTAAACATTGCAATTATTTTAAGCAGAGCCGTGTAAATCATACGCGTCATACAGGATGTGTCTAAAAGGAAAATTAGTCTTCTTAGAAGAAAATTGGTGAATTGGTTGCTGTTGAATCATGCCTTCAATAACAGAACATTAGATACTTTATATCCCATGAGTCATTTAATTGAATTTCACTTCGAAACTTTTATCAAATTCGTTATAGATGCTTCGTTTACAATGCATACTCCGATGAAAAATTCTCGTACACCAAATAATTGAATAATTAATCAAAATTGCTTTCCGTATATCTATATTTTATTTCAAGCATTCTCTGCACATGCATCAATTACAAGATCAATTACGGTTAATACAAAATAAAATTTTTTCGCAGCAGAAGAATGGGAACATTATCATTTTGCTTCAAAGCGATATATTCACATACCATAATTACGACGTTGAAATGCAAAAGCAGCATTTCAAAGCACCGAACTCATTTTGCCTTCGATCGATAGTCATAATGTTGCACTCTATATGCTAGAATAAATTCCATGTCTAAGTCAGTCTTTATATTTTTACAACACGGGAACATTTTTTCGATGAAAAGAAGCACGCCAACGAGCGATCGATTTTTCTGCGAAAAAAAGAATATATCCCCATAGATATTGTGTCAAGCTAACAAACTAGACGCCTGAGTTTGCTATACATTATTCTATTCAGCGACATATTTCTTACGAAAAAATTTCTATTTTGTTTTCCGTGTGCCTACAAATTTATTCGTTGTACCTTTAAGGTACCTGCGCCACTCTGCCCCGTACCATCAAGGGACCCTGTGGGGGCACTTAATGATTTTTTAAAATAAAATTATTCAGTCGCGTTAAAAACGTTTCATATTCGTTTTGTGATTCTTTTAACTAACAAAGAGAAATGCCTACCTCCGGGAAAGCAATTTTAATGAAACTTTGAGGTTTTACAGTGACGGTTTTTTAAGGCAAAACTCATCGTAGTTTCATGTTATAAATGAAGTTATCTTGTAAATTTCACTGATAACAAGCGATTCTTTTAATATAGTTGTAATCGATAAATACAAGACTATGACTTCTCACATTTTCAGCCGAATATTAAATATATTTATATAATTAAAGGTACAAATGTTCATTTTTCCATAAGAGTCTATGTTAAATTTTTTATTTTCAACAATTTTTTTCTTTTTTGATTGGTCGATGAACCTCTATAAAATTATTGCAATAAAATACTTAAAACTTATACTTTCAATCATATTTTTTTCCTTATTTCTTGTTTTTTTTTCTAAAATGACACAGCTACCTTAATTATTGAACTAACGTTTTGCTTGCGACTCTGATCGCAATGGTAGCTGTATGATTCAATTAACATTCCGATCAATCGACAAGAAAGAAAACGATGAAGAAGAGACGAGACAATAGAGCTTGTTGATTTAATAATTATTAGTAGCTCGAAGCTTCATTGAAGTTATATTGGTTATATACTTTCGCGACGTTACTGAACATTTAGTCTCTTTATTCAAAGAATGTTTTGAAATATTCAATGAACGCTCCGACAAAACGATGATTTAATTGAACATATCAGTCAAATATGTTATTGTGGTTAGTATACATTAATTTTGGTATAAAATCTCTTTTTATTAACTTTGTGACAAATAATTTTATCAATGAAATTGAGTTTATTGAAGGATTGAAATGATTGATCTTTTCCGAACCAAATTGTTTAAAATCAGTTTTATTTAAACTGTCACGTAGTCTACGTTTCGGCGGACCTATCCGTCCTTTTTAATACTTAGGCAATATATTGTACATAGTATATATATATTTAACTAATTTTTCAACAATTTTTTGTTTTATTTTTTGTTTTCAGACTGAGAACATTCCTGTGAGATACATAGTAACAATGTTAATTAAATGCATATTTGTGTAACTTTATCTTTATCATTTAGGATTGTTTTATTTCAAATTATTTTCCTATTTCTACTGTAATGCAGATGTTATACTAAATTAACTCTCTTAACATTTGTATATAAAACTGTTTTGACCGTTTATTCAATTCACTATAAATTTCAGGGCTTTTCACGCATAAAAAAACTTCCCTGAGAACACCAGCATTTCCCTGAATTCCGCAAATTTTTACCCCCCCCCCCCCCTCCGCAGGGCCGGCTCGCCCTTTGTATTCGACTTTCTTTTTCCCGGAGCTCGGAAATTCCTCAAACCGACCGAATTATTTCCGCCGATCCCAACGTAATTTCGCGCGAATCTCCAGCGCGCACAAAGAAGTAATTCTCAGTTGGCGGGAACTCGGCCGACGCAGCAGCAGCAGCAGCTCTCCGGGCTCATCGCTGGCTTCTGTTTTCGAAACGCGACACCGCAAGCCCACGGCTTCTCTCAAAGGATGAAAAGTTAAAAAACAGCGCGCCGAGTCCTGCGAGAGGACAAAAAAGAAAGAGAATGGAATAGCTCTGGAGTCCAGTGTGCGGCTGTTTAGTTGCCGGGAGGGGGGGGGGGAGGAATCGTGGATGCCCAATTTCCGCGGTCACCTGGAAACCGGCCCCGCAGCCGAGCAGATGGGCTTTTGCGGCTTATCCTGGCCCCGCCATCTCATCTTCGCTGGCCGATCTTCGTTCCTGCGCGCATATATACCTCTTCTGCTTTTTCTCCTTTTTCTTTATGCTCTTTGTGTAACTCCTTTGTATCGAACCACTGTGCGTGCACTCGTTTCGTCTTGAACTCATTAATGAGGACAAATTCAAAGCCCTTTCTATCTTTCTCTCTTTCTTTTTTATTCTGCTTTTGTTACGCGAGAGTTTCGGAATTTATGCGTATGCACTTATCTTTCTTAATTAAGAGATATTATGTTTTACTGGGTAATTTTAAGAATTAATTAGGACGTAATTAAATTGATACGAAATTCAATATTAAAAATTTTATGAAAATTGAAAAATTAATATTACACGTAATTATTTAAATTGAAATGTGACTGAATAAAATAGACAACAATAAATTATAAATGTAATAATTTTACGTTTATAATGTATTTACGATGTACACAGTTACAAATACATATATAATAAAAGCATTTAAAGAACAATTATTTTCGTCAAATAGACGTACAATTTTCATATCGATTTCTTATCAAATATTTTTATCAAATACGGACAAAATGGCGAAATTTTTTTAACTGTGTACTAGGTTGCACTTTGCAAATCGTGTTTGAACTTCACATCCGCGTGTGATTGCGAATCACTCGAACCGGCTTCTTTGAACCTCGTATGACGAGGGTGTGAAATTTTACGCAATTGTTATACGAAAACAAATAATATTAGGCA
This sequence comes from Eupelmus azureus, assembly GCA_030522685.1. Taxonomy (NCBI): domain Eukaryota; kingdom Metazoa; phylum Arthropoda; class Insecta; order Hymenoptera; family Eupelmidae; genus Eupelmus; species Eupelmus azureus. Next base: position 8,997 of record JAPYZA010003846.1, on the reverse strand, counting down.
ATTTTCAAATATTAGTTGCAACATTGAAACATTCTCAATACTATAAATATTTTATAGTATATATTAAATACAGCATACTTTATAATTAATTTCATTTATCGATCGATTTGTTAAAATAAGAATAAATATTCCAACTAAAGCTGACGTAAATATATAGAATAATTTACTCATGAAAAACTCAATCTATAAACATTAAATATTCATAACATACTTACGCGAATTCTAAAAAACTACTTTCATTTTCCAACAGCTGCATTATTTGCATACATTAATCAAGCAACGCACAAACGTACATCATACCAGTCTTCCTGATTTCATCACTTCCAGAGGGCTTTTCCACTCCCCGGTACTTTAGCTTTACTTTTTACTTTACATTCCGCTCTGTTAAGCCCCAATTTCAAACTCCAGCTCTTCTGAATATGCAAAATCGCGCGGCTCTTTTTTTCCCCGCGATCGATCGGCTCTCAGTCAATTCCAAAAAGTCACGTACAAATAAAAGACGCAAAAGTCCTCTCCGGCAAATCGCCCGGAGCTCGTCGCTCGTAAAAAAAAAGTCCGACGTCGATCTTCGAAAAAGTCCTAGAAAAGCCTCAAATAAATACTCCTCGTCTCTTTTCACTGTCTCACGTGCAGCGCTCCAGCCGCTCGCGCGCGGAATTCGAAAACTCGAACGAGCCAGCAAATCGCTCTTTGTCCGCCGCACGGAGGCAAATGAACAAAAGACTCCGGGGCTCTGCGACGAGAACAATTCGCGTATTATATGGGTGTGCGTATTTTTGCGTGTATGTTGGAGTATACGCTGGTATGCTTCGTTTGAGCTGCGCTTAGCGCAGTGCAGCAACAGGCTAGAGTGGGTATATAGATGTGAGGTAGATATAGGAGGGTTCGGTGCTCAGCGATGCAGGACGGCAGAGGAGAGATGAAAAAAAGTAAAATAGAGAGGCTGCTGGCAGCGATGAGAGAGTGAGTCATTTGCTCTCTGGGTGACCGCTGCGAGGCTCTTTTTTTTCGGTGGATGGGATTGTAGGAGGGACAGGTCAGTTGGAAGGATGTTTGCTCGAGATTCGAGTTTTGGTGGGAAAATGTTGTTGGATAGATGTCTAGGTAATTTTTGAAAGGATGTATAGTTATTTAAAAAAGTGGGTAAGTATTCATTCTTAAATATTGATTTTTTAAAAATTTAAGATATAGATTTTTAAGAAAACTTTTGATGTTTATTTTTTATCGTTTACTGCAACACCAATTTTGATACACATTTTTTATAAAATAATTGTCACGAAAAAATGTTAAAAATATTAGTTTTGATAAATGTAGGAGACATCTATAATACAACCACCTTTAGAAAAATTCAGCATCATAACAAGTTGTCATAAATAACTCCAAAATTTTAAGAAAACTTTAATCTTTTCTCTACAGTCAATGATTTGTAATGATCCGATTTAACACGAGAATTTTCCACTTCATTACAAAAAAAAAGGGCTAAACACAATGAAACAAATCTCTTCCGGAATTCCTTTATCCACTCAAGGTCGCCAGGATCCTCGTAAAATCCACTTTCTAAACAGTCTCATGGCATTCGAGTGTTTTAATTCCGATACACAGAAGCATTAGCCACGGACCGAGAAAAGAAAAGATAAAGGATCGGCTCTTACGGAGCCCGAAAAACCCACACAGCTTATAAAGCGTCGATCCTCCTCCTTTCTTGAAAAACGCGCCCGGCAAGTGAGTCATCCAGCTCGCCACGGTCTATCCACCTCTACAAAAGACGCCGAGAACCCGGCCACAAGGACTTTTCCACGGCATACCTCTGGGCGCAGGTCGCTTTACGTGTCCCGGCACGATCTAGGCCTGTTTACGGTGTCTCTCGTCTATATACCCTTGAAAAATATCTAATGGTCTCTTCTCTCTCCTTCCCCCCCAGAGGGTGGCAATTTCGCGCCGAATTAGATGCTTTGTCACGTACGTGTTTTTCCTCGATCCTGCCGATTTAACGGTGAAAGTGGTGCGCCCGGTGACTCGGCGGAAGATTTTTCGATTGTGAGCTTTTCACCGGAAAAGAGAGAGAGAGAGAGTGTCTGCCCCGTGCAATAAAAACACGCCTATGGGATTTTCAGCGGTGATCGAGTGGTAGTGCTGTAGGCATTCGCTTGAGAGAAATGGAGAGGAGATACAAGCTTTATCGATTCGCGAGGAAGCGAGGGGTGGGGTTTTTTTAAGGCGGGCTCGATGATTGATGAATTTATTTTGTAATGAAAAAATAGAAGGAAGAGCATTCTTTTATAAGAAACAATGCAGAGTTTTGGTAGCTTCTGGTGGAAGGGAACGTTGTGAAATTATTGTAGAGTTAAAAGCGTTTTAAGGGGGGGATGATAGATGCCTTCTTTGGTGATATACGTTTTTGGCGAAATTCTGTTATTTATTTACATTCGGGCTTTTAGATGTTAGAAGGGTAAGAAAAAATGAGGATTAAAGACTTTTGTCGGAAGCTTAATTAACCCTTTCGTTCTTGCCTTTGCCATATGGCACTCACGACCGCGATATTTCATTCCTGAAATATTTATGCAATTTATTATGAGCCGTGTAGAAGCTTTTGTTATGCGCTGTCTCATTTAGTACCTTTATAATCTAAAAATTATCAAAGGAATTTCTTTCGTAGTTACGCAAAATAATTAAGGAATAAAGGGATTAAACTGAAACTACAGAGTAGAGAAGCACTACCTTAAGTCACAATATTATGGATTTAAGATAATTATTCTAGCACTTTAGTAGAAACTTTCAGCTGAGTATTAACTAATTTCTTCATTTAACTACAATCTAATTAGAAACCCTTTTTAAGAGCGGCGCGCTTTAAATAGTTTTGGTGTCTTCTTGGATAGAGTCAAATTAAATTATTCCTTTTATTTAAATGACCTTTTCTTAAACAATAAGATGAGACAAAATTAGAAATTATACTTTAAATATCTACCAGATCTTATAAAAGTGATATTTTTATAATAGCAATAATTTCTATAAAACAATAAAACATAATACATACTAGATAGTAAAATAGCTGTAAATAACTCAAACGATTAAATTTCGCTTAAAATTTTCAAATTTTTTCAAGTATAAGAAATTCTGTTTGATCTATAAATTCTTTTTGATTTATAAACTTAATTTAAAAAATTAATTTACACGTGCAATGAAGTTTATTAATAATATAAATCTAATTCGTGCTCAAAGCACGTTTCTTTAGCGTGAAGAAATTTACAGAGTCTCTTCCAAAAAAGGTACGACGGCTGACTCACTCAAAAGACTTTTTTGTCTGTTGATGCACCTGCCACACTCGCACCGGTGCACATAATTTCAAGCTTGAGAAAGTTATCTGATGAAAAAAAATGTATACCAAGTCTTATAGATTCTCACAAAAGTGTACACACAATATGATATAATGTTTAGAATTGATAAAAACAAATGCACTTCAATACAATAATAACTAATGTAGATTTTAAAAAATGAAAATAAAGTTTTAAGAGATATTAAAAATTAATTGCTTATAATAAATGTCATAATAAAAAATGTATTGATATTTTTTACAATAAAAATCCTTGCCCTTTTCTCTAGAAAGGTATTATTTTGTCAATTTTCTAATATTACGAAAACTAATAAAATTCTTATGAAAAATCGCCAAAGCAAGGGCAACATTTTCCGTAATATTAAATTTTGAATCACTTTAAATTACATTCCAAACCACTCTTTACTCACAAAAGCCCGAAAAGCCAACCCGACTCAAACCCTACAACCAACTCCTCCAAAAAAAAATAACGCTACCTCCAAAAAAGTCAAACCCAAAAAACCCACTCAAAAATAATCGTTCAATAATCCCGCGTAGGCTCACCAATCGCTCGCATAAATAAAGCAGCAAATTCGCTCATACACACACTCTCATGCCCCAGCCATCGCGCGACATTCTCCTATAGAGGTGTCTGGCGTACGCGTCACGCTTGAATATCCACGCGGCATCGAGCTCCTCCGCTCGCGTTTCTTTCGATATATATGCCAGAGCAGAGCCTATATAATCGATCGGCCGGAGCAGCCGGCGCCGCGCGCGACGTTTGACGCGCTCTAAAGTATATACGCGCGTGTAAGGAGATGGATGCGGGTGGGTATTCGGGGTGAGCCTTCTATGCGGCTGTGAAACTTGACCCTCCCTAAGGTGTTGAACGCCGCTGCTGCTGCTGCTGCACGTGGCTTTTATGCGCGCGGCTTTATTAGTGAACGGGTTTGCGGAGGTGGATTTTTTATTTGATTTGTTTTTTATGGAGTGTGTAAGGGGATATTGAGGGATTTGGTTTGTGTTGTTTGGGAGATTCGATGGTTAATGTTTATGAGTAATTAGTTGTGGTGTATAGGTGAAATATTTTTGTGTTTGACTAAATAATGGTGGTTAGATTTAACATTGAGGGATACTTTGATTTCAATTGTAAAAAGGTACGGAGAGCTTAAGTGTTTGGAGCTTTTACGAACTATGTAATGATAGAATTGAATGTTGTTTGAACTTATTTTTACGTTAGCAATAACACGTTTGATTTACGAGAAAAGAAAATTATAATATATCATAGACCTTGAACTCTTCCGAATCTAACTATAGATAGATTTTTTAACTATAGTTATACACATATAAACAATATATTATTACTTTTTCACGAATAAAAAATTATCGTAATATTAATTTTTAATATAGTAATTAAAATGATTATTTAATTCTACACGTATTGCGTAATTTAACATTGACAGAAGTTAATTTTTAATACAAAATAAGTCGACTTTCAATTAATCAATTTTGTAATTAGGACGAAATTTTTTATTAAATTTCAAAAAGATTCTACAAATTCCGTAGGGTAATAAAATTTTAATAAATCCTAATTATGAAAATAAAGATGTTTCTAGATATTAAATTCCTTTCTGATTTCATCATAAACACGAAAAGATATTTAATTTAAAAATTAACTTTATTCTCGAAAAATAAAAAAGAAATTCTTCCATGGGTGGCCAAACTTCGACTTTTATATAATTACGAAAACTTTTGTTTATCTTATACTGATAATTTAGATACTACTGGTCTTCCAGTCAATAAATTGCGAATTTCAGTTTCATCATAAATATTACAAACATTATGTTTTTATTTTCTTTTGTTGTTTTTTGTCGTACTAAAAACAAAATCGGTAAAAAATGTATGTAACAATGATCAATTTTATGATTAATTAAATTTATAATGCATTTTTCAATTTAATGTCAATAAAATATTTCTATGCAGGATAAAATATAAACATAAAATTGATAGTTTTCTGAATGATATATTTATCTTTTACTGTTATTGAATTAATAATAAAATTATCCATACAAACAAAACAAATAAATTAAATATATCATTAATTATTTAAATATTTTTACTTTTTTTTAATAAATATTAAGGTATAAATTTTAAACATGAAAAATCGCTGTTTTCTTCTCTATAAAAAGAAGTTTATAACTTTTTAATAGAATTATAAAAAAATGAATTGTATTAAATTATAATGTCTCATTTTTACGTATACCTCATACTTATCTCTGTTATTAAAAAAATTGCTCTATATTTTATACAGATACTTTGTGCATTATAAAAATATTTTACAGAAATACTTTAAGAACCTTACATTTAATATATCTCAAAAAATCAAGTATATTTATTCATTTATTAAACAAAATTTACAGAGTTCAGTCTTTTACAAATTTAATATAAAGAAGAGCGTATATTACGCCAATTTTACGTAAAATTTTTACATATATTGGAGTAACATTCTTAATTAAAAGATTAGAATATTCAATTAACCTTCAAACAAAGATCGTAAAGTAAACACCCCCTTTAAACTTTAAAACCCAGCCAGCACTGCTAAACAAACATGAAAACGCCAGGCCGCAAAACCCTCGATTTCAGCTGTTCCGCAATTTCAATTATAAAATACTATCGATCCCCTAGAGTCCTTCGGATTACATCGCCTCGCTCTCTCACCTCAGCTCCCTCTCGCTCCTAGCACCCACACAACCTCGCACTCAGCACACTCACACACAGCGCTAAGTAAAGGCACTTATATATTTAAAAGCTAAAATTCCTAATCCAACGAGGACACTCGGAAAACTTACCTGGATTCATGCACGCGTCGCACACACGTGTGTGAGAAAGCCACTCTCCCTCGCCCCCGCACTACTTCCTCGTCTTCGCTATATAGGCTCCGTTTGCTCCGATTTTACATTTACTATCTATATAGGTATACACACTAGCACTTATCTCGACGATCCGACAAAGGATCCGTATAGCGACTTATGGGCTTGACAAGCGAGCGTCTAGCCAATAATGCGCTTAGACAGGTAATACCGCGGAGAGTCGGGTAAATAAATAAAAAAAAAAGAGAAGAATCTTACTTGGACTGGGCCGTTTGCTTGTCGGTGGCCGGGCCGAGTCTGGCGAGTGCCTTCCTCCAAACGTCCTCGGCGAACAAAAGCAGCTCCGGCAAGCGGATCACCATTGGGTCGGCCTGTCTCTCTCTCTCTCTCTCTCTTTTTCTCTCTGCCTGTGCGTGTATAGGTATGTCCGTGTGCGCGACGCTCTTTCTCTCCCGTACCTATCCTCTCCTGAGAAAGGCACGGAGCAGCTCGTCGGGTATATACACACACCTATATATACGTACAGCCGTCCCCTCTTTCCCTTTGCTCTCAGTTCTCTCTCTCTCTTTCGACTCCTTTTTTTTACTCACGCTCTCACTGCGCGTATGATATATATGCAGCAGCACACGCGCACTGTATAAATACGCACTCCGCTGAGAATCCGCGTGAAACAGGACTATGAGAACGGGGCTTAGAACGCGCGCGCTTATAAAAAGACGAGTCCATTCGCTTTACAGGCCCCCGCAGCGGCACTCACTTTAAAGCGGCGACGCTCGCAGTGCTGTTTATGTGTATACATATACCTCGCGCAGCCGCGCGCACACTTTCTTCTCTCCCTCTCTTGCGGTGCGTTCGCTCTTTGCGAATATCGAGAAACAACGGCCGAAAATACACTCTTACGCGCACGCTGCTGGTAGGGCCGCACACGCACGCTCTCTCCTTACACACGGTGTATATACGGAGTACGCTATAGAGGAAACACACGCGCCGGAGTAGTAGACTGCGCTGCTGCAGCCGCTCGCTCTCTTTCTATGATGCAGGCGGCGCGTGTGTGCCTATAGTTGCGGGAGAGAGACGGGACTGTGCTGTGGGTATATATGTATGTGTGTGTATGTATACAGTGAGTCAGCCGCACACACAGCGCGCAGCTCGAGTGCGGCTGTGTTATACATATAGTATATACTCTCTCGCCGCTCGAGTCCGTCTCTGTCGCTCGGCGCGCTCCCTGGCGAGGCTCTCCGGCAGTATAAGCGGCGCGCGCGCGCCAGTCTATGGTGGGGGAGTAGAAAAGTCATTGACACAGTGGGAAATATATCGCGGCTTTTTTTTGCCGGCGCGGGAGGATGACGGATGTGCGCCAGCTCGTTGTTTACGGAGTCGAGGTAGGTTTTTGAATATATTGCGTTGGGAGGTTATGTGTTGTGGACGGGGCTGTATTAAAAATAGGGGGTTGGAGGAGATGGAACGGTTTTGTTGCGGGGTAGGTTTTAATGGGCAGACGCGGATGAAATTAAAGTGTGAATTATAAATAGGGCAAGAGGTGGGCTCTCTCTGTTGCTGGCGCTCTACCTACTGGACGAGCTCTAACCCAATTACTGGACTTGCGGCTTATTATTCCGCGGATAAAATTGCGGCCGAGCGAGATGCTGTATAACTGCTCCGGCTGAGAGGGTGCTTCTGGTTCTTATAGTACTTAGTATGGAGAGTTTTTAAATGTTCGCTCGGAGCTTTGTTAATGAGGAATAGGAATATGCGGAAATTTTCTTGAGTTGCGCGCGCTATTGTTTATTAAAAATTACGGCGATTGCGGATTGATGCTTGAATCAATGAAAATAGTGAAAAAGAATGATGATTGTAATAAATTATTGTTTGAAAAATAAGATGCAGTGCGATAGGCATTTTTCAGGCAATAAAAAATTTAGAACAAAATATAATTATAGTAATCGGTGTTTAAAGAATTTTATGAACCATATCGTGTTTTTAATTTACTTACAAAACCATGATTGTTGAACTACCTATTCAGTCTGAACTTTTATTAGAGTAAAAACTATTACTCGAGAAAAGAACACCATGCATGTATAAAAATATTGCTTTGCATTTAAAATATTGCAATAATTTTAGGTATAACAAGTATGTATAAAAATATTTGGGTCAATAGAGCATTGAAAAAATTTATTAAATTCTTGCACACTGTAAAGCACATGATATATCTATAGCTATAAAGATCAATAAAAATGTAAGAGGTGGAAAAATTTAAATATTTGTACATCACGATATGAAGGGAAATGAACTGTGGTATGAAGTCAAGTAATTAATATGTTGTTGAAACATTGAAAAATATAGTGATCTGATTAATCAATTATAATTAAAATTTATTGCTAAGCAAATAATTGTTTTTAAAAGATATATATTAATTCTAAAATCTGCGACAATGACTCTTGTTTTTTATGATCATATTCGTTGCATAAAATGATGTACTACGTTTTCATAGCAAAAATTGCTGGTTGTAGTTACATAACTGTGCATATGTATTTAATAAGATTCAGAAATATAAAAATAATTTTTTCTGATGTAGATTAGATTGGGGCTATAGTTGATAGACGAAATTCAAAGCTCACATTTTTTCAAGTTTTTCACAGTTTTTTTAAGTTTGTAGGAATATTATAGCAACATTGTAACAATATTGTGTTACTATTCTTTCAATATTGTAAGAATATTCTGTTAATATTCTTTCAATATTGTAAGAATATTCTGTTAATATTCTTTCAATATTGTAAGAATATTGTGTTAATATTCTTTCAATATTACTTCGATATT
>JAPYZA010003845.1:0-14722 GCA_030522685.1 Eupelmus azureus | reverse complement strand
ATCATATCACTTTGATATAATGTGATTATTAAAGAAATTGTATATACCTGTATTTTGACTTTGTGCAAATAAAAAGTTATCTTATCTTATCTTATCTTAATAAATATTTTTAGAGTAGTTTGTGTTGTTAGATATATATAGCGTAAGTGCACGTAAAGTGTGTAAATATTTAAACAAAAAATAAAAAATATTTAAACAATATATAAATTAAATAAAAAAATATCGTTTAATTTTAAAAATCCGTTATATTGATAAATAATACACACAAACTGTCCAAAAGATTCATTAATTTTTTAAATAATACAAGATATATATCCCTTTCACAATAAACAATTGTCCTTTCCACTTCCTGTATTAAATATTTCCGTTAAACGCGATAAAAAAACAATAAAAAAAGCAAGCGGTAAATAAATAAACTCACGCGCTAAAATAAAAAAAAACAGCACACAACCGCGATGTCCGCCGAGGGATAAAAAATTATGACGATTGTATAACAAATGCGTACAATCAGCGGAGTCGCTCTTTCAATCCGTCGAAGATTGCTGGTCGTCGTCGCGGGACACGGGGCAGGCTCGTCGTCACTAAATCTGCGTCCGCGCCGAGACGCGCAGCGTGTCCTTAACCGCTCGTCATCGATCGTCATTTATATTTACAACCGGCCGCTGCGATCTGCCATTTTGTCACTGTAACGTATGGTTGCGTATACCTGCGCGCTTATTTTGCCGTTCGAAAAATACGTATGTGAGATGCTGTGGGATTTTCCTTTTTGTGTTTTCGAAAAATTGCTTGGTGGTGTTGAGGTTTTTAATGTGAATAATTTGATAGTTAAGTTTTTGTGATTGAAAAATGTTCGCTTGAATATAGTCGGTTACATGAATACAATTTTTGAAAAATAATCAAAAAAATTTACAATGAACATTTTTATTCATAGCGATACACCAAAGAAGTACAAATAATTCTAACATACAGTTCGAAATACAAAGTAGCAGCTCAAATGGTTCGCTCTCGCTGGAAATGCAAACGCCATCCAATAAAACGCTCCTAGAGAGCAAACCGTATACATGCCCACAATACCCGCGCACTCTCGACTTGGCGCGCGAAAACTGCAGTCATTTTTGCATATGAAAGTAACCCGTCCTGCCGCCTCCTCTCCTCTGCGCATGCGCTTGCTCGATCCTCTTCATCGCCGTATACATTACAAGCTCCGCTCCGTTCATTATGATTCATTATTAGCTCCTTTGTGACGATGCAGAACGAGGGAGAGAGAGAGAGAGAGCGAGACATTCCGGTTCTCTTCTAATTCACTATACACGCGTTTCGTTCTCTCGTCTCGTTGTCTCCTCTAGGCGCGGCTCATCGCCTCGTACACCTGTAGGGACGGCTGGGGCCACTCTCGGCGCACCAAAACGAGCGAGCAGTAAATAAAAAAAAGGAAAGAAAAAAAACAGCATCGCTCGCTCGCACTTTCTTGTTCGCTTTTTGGTCCTGTTGTGCGTGCGCGGGAGTGGCCGAAGGATGGGACACGAGAGGCAGAAGAAACGTTTTCTCGCCGAGTGTTCGCTGCAGCGCGCGAGGAGAGTAGTTTTGTAACTCTCTCGCCCGTGACTCGGTTAATGCAAACGAGAGTGCGTGTACGCTAACTTTCCTTTTTTTCCCGCTCGCGCATTAACATAATTTCACGTGTACGCGTAAGAATCGGGGGGAGGAGCGAGGTTGTATTAATTTCACTTGTAAGACGCAGCCACGCGACACACATTAAAAAATCGTACACTCGCTCATCTCCCGAAGCACCTTATACACTTTTCCCCATCTAGGCCGAAGCAACATCTCGAGAACAACAGCCGAAACGCACTCGAATCCTCGCGCTTTTTTCGTGTACAAGGCGCGGCAGATAAGCCAGGCGCGCGCGCGCGCGATGGAATCCGCGTGTGGCGCATAAAGGGGAGAGAAAAAGAGAGGAGAGTATATACACACCTCTCGCGCGTACTAACACGCGCGCCGATCGTTTTCGCGCCGAATACGAGGAACGACTTTGGTGGTGGGACTACTCCTCGGAGAGCGAGCTCTCCTCTCTTGTCCTCGCGCTCTGCAGTCCCCCCGGGAGAGAGCGAGATAGAGAAGGAGAGAAGTTGAACTCGCTTGACCCTGCTCCGCTCGCACCCACACCACCGGTGGCCGTGGCGCGTGCACTCTTCTTCTCTTTCTCCGCTGCACTCTCTCTCTCTCTCTCTCTCTCTCCCTCTTTCTGTCTCGCTCGCGCGCGCGGTTATTCTCCTCGATTTTGGCGCGTCCACCTTCGCGGGCTGAGAGCGAGAGGTTTTTTGACTTGCGGAGGTGTTGGAGCGAGGTGGAGCTGTGTTGTGGATTTTGAATTTGGTAAGAAATGACGATGGTTATTCTAACGATTTGATGAGTGATTGATAAATGTCTGTAATTCATAGTATTTTTGTTTAGTATAAAATCCACTGCCGTAGTTACTCCTTCAGGCCGTATTAGCATTTTGCACGAGTGCGCAGCAGCAGAGCAGTCTCTTGCTCGCTTTTAATCTCTCTCCGAGTCTCACGGGAGCGCTTAGTAACTGCATGGCTCTCTGCGCCCCTTTAGCGTGACGCACAATGTAACGGTGCGATTGCGCTTTCACGATAGCTCTGGCTCGATGCTAATTGCGTTATGCACACGCCGTTGCGTATCAGAGGCAGAGGACGCACCAGAGATGTCAAAGTGCGTCAATGAGCTTCGAGGAAGATGCTGGGTTTGGGATTAGGTTATGCGGAAGTGTTGATTAGCATTGGAAAGTACTTTTGAGAAATTGTGTATTTAAGTATTGATATACTTAAGTACCTTAGGAGAAATATAAGCACTAAATACTTTTAAAAAGGTATCCAAATCGATTTGTATAATTTTAGAATATTTAAAAAAGTACTTTGTGTATTACCAAGTTCTTAAAGTATCACCTAACTGTGAAAAAGTATATTAGTACTTTTACTAAATACAAAGGATTTAAAAAAAGTATTGAATTCACTTGTTGAAGTACTAAGTTATCACTATTCAAGTACTAAGGTACTAAATATTATTGGAATACTAAGTTATTGTAAAAGAGTACCTTAAGTACTTTTTCTAAGTACAAAATTATAAAAATGTACAAGTAATTTTATCAAATACTGGAAACTTGTGCAAATTTATGCTACATTTGATGGTCTAATTTTTGAACAGTTCATGAGTATTGAGAAGTCTGAGGTTCTTGACACAAATTCTTAAAGTACTTATGCTGAAGTACTTGCGAAAACGTACTACAATTACCTTCTCCAAGTAATACTTCTAAATATATACTAGAATTAGTTTTTTAAAGTAGAAAGTACTTTTACAAAATTACTTCAAATATACATACACAAGTACTATTATACAACAAGTACGTATATTTTCTCGTAAGTATTGAAGTTCAGTTATCAGTACTCTAACTTATATTTTTTAATTTCAGAAAAAGTACGTTTAGTCCATCACTTGCACCGATGTATTATTATCCGCTATATTGTGTAATCCAAAATTAACAGTCTGGTGGATTTAATTTTCCATTCGAATTATTAATCGCCCCCGTAAATAAGCGATGCACAAAACTGTCACCGCTCTCGCGTAAAGCCCCGCATTATCACCTCGTAAATAACCCAGCCAACAAACCATTTCATAACCCAGCGAGCGCTGTCCTTTCCAAAAGAAAAGTCCCCCGTCAATACGCAGCGTCCGCCAATAAGCGAAAAGAGAAACTCGAAATTTCGCGCGGCTAAGTTCGCGATCCTCATGCGAGCGGGCGTACGCGCGCTTGCGACGAGCTACCAATTAATTGCGCGAGATTTATTTCCTCCGATGCAAATCGGCGCTCGTAAGTACGTGTATCCGTATTCCAAGGCGGTCCAAAAGTTGAGCTCGAGGTGCGTCTGGTGTACCACGCGAAAGGAGATGCTTTCGCTTGTAGGTTTGTGGGATGTTTGTGTATATCGGGCGCTTCAGCTGCGAGAGTGGATATCCGGTATGCGATACATTGCCGATAAAAGCTGATTTTAGTGGGATGAAATGGATGTTATTTTTGGAAACGGTGAGTGTTTGGGAAAGTAGTGTGACTACATGATTTCTATTGCTATAAGTTTTTTGGGATGAAGATAGTTGTGCTCTTTTTTAAATCATGCATCTGAGATTTGATGGTGAGTATTCTATGATTCATTAACAAAGTTCAATAAATAAATTATCTTATCACTGTAGAAGTAAATTAAAATACCGGTTACGTATAATTGAACAACACATCACAGTTCGAAGTCCCAATTTTTAGCCAGACAACAATCACTTTATTACATCTGAGATAACTAAATCAAATCCAATTATCAACTTACATTACATCCTCAACTTGTCACAGTGACGTGGAGTCACTTTCAAAATCCAAACGCGGATGTAGGTTAATAAAAAATCGCGCTCGCTCTTACAGCCCCCGCAAAAAAAGCAATCATTCCTATGTACCCTTTTCTCCAAGCCCATCTTATCCTCTCATCACACCTTTGTAAGCGCGTGCTTGATCTCTCTCACACACACGTACCCACAAACACATTCAGCTATTTACTCGCGCGAATCGCACGGAGATTTTTAATACCCGGCTCCGTAAGGAGACGCACCCGCGAGGAGAGAGATCAGATATACGCACTACTGTACGGGCTTTATAAATTACTGATTACACACCGGGGACGCCGGCTAAAAATGTCGTTCGATCGAGATAAGCCGTTTGTCTCTCGCGCTCATGATTTCGAAAGTGCGCGCGCCGGAGCTGGAGGAAAAAAATTACGGAAATTAAGCTACCCGTTTGCCTGCGCACGTGGGAGAGCGATGATCGTTTAGTTTAAGTGACACTATGCCCCGACGCGGAAGCGAATATTTGACGGGGAGATTCTTTTGGGATTCATTAATAATGCTTGCTCGTTTTTTGGGTCTCGGTGTGTTTTTTTCACGAGATGAAAGTGTTTAAGGATTTATCACGCGCTTTTATTAATCGCGTAATTAGCTTATCGAAGAATAATTACCTTTTCGCAGAAATTACTTTATTGTCCAAAAATATTGGATTTTAACTCAACCAAAAATCCCTAATTACCCCAAAACCTACTCAATCCAGCCCCCGGCGCAAAGCACATGTCTCTCATTATCCGCTGGCAATTAAAGCCACCTTCTAGAAAGTCCCCCTTAACGTCCAATCGCCGCCGCCGAATAATCTCGACAGAGCTCGGCTCTCTCGCATACATAAAACTCGGTGAAATCACAAGTGTGTGCCTCGGTCAGGTTCATTATCCAGTCTGCACCTGTGCGCCAGCTCCTACATCTCTCCCCTCGGACATATCCATACGTACACGTATACGTATATGCATCCAACCTCGGTCGAAGGACGCTCACTTTCCGTTCTTATACATATATATACATACACGTACGCGTGTATGTATAGAAAGCCGCGTGCGCGAGCGACTGGCGGAAGTTCGGCGTGTATCGCATCATCGGCTTGGCTGCGCGTGTGGAGGTGAAGGCAACACCCTCGGCGAAACAGGTGCAGCACCTGCGCACCGCGGCGGGCAGGTGTATTCCGCGAGCCCGTGTATGCTAATTGGGCCAGAGAGTTTTGGCCTGCGCGGAGGAGAAAGAGAGGAATTTAACGAGGCACCGCGGCAAAATATGTGTAAGCCTTCCTCGATCCCTTAACCTCTTTCGGAAGATTCGGCCCGGGGAGAAGGAGCTTCCGAGGATCGAGGCTTCTTATATTATTCTGGCGCGGAGATGAATCTTTCTAGTTTTTTTTTTATATTGCTCTGGGGCTAAGTGGAATCGAAGGGTCGGAATTCTAAATCGATGGGCCATCTCTTGGCGAATGTGAGGGATTGCGTGTGTATGTGTGTATTCTAAGAATCGGCGTTTGTATGCTAAACTCGAAGAATTGCTTTGGCTGGGAATAAATTGAATGTGACGTGTTATTTGTACAGGTGATGGAATGTTCGACTTTTTAAAAGGATGATTTAATTAAAACGTTCCCAATATATAGTGTTCTTTGTGGATATCTTTGTTTTTCTAACTCAAAAGTAGAATGCCGATTTTTTAATCATCCATAAAATATTATAAGTGATTTAAAGCTTCGAGTACTTATCGAGCTCTCCGTACAAAGACAAGATCCCGGATCTCTGAGCCAGGATTCTGATATTTTTTTCGGGTGAAGTCAGAACAGGTTTTGGATACTTTTTATGTCCCACATCTGCCTAGGTAATACTATATTTGATGGTCTTATTTTACTCTGGCCGCCAAATTATAATTATTATGTAATTTATGTTGTGGTTAAAAAATTTTCTCTGCGGAGAAAAGTCATTTATGCAAAAATCACTATCTGAAGGTAATTGATTTTATGTAGTTTACGAAACAATTATTTTAATGCAGTAAACACCAGTATCTCATTTCAAAATTCCATGAGAAAACGAACATAATTGGATGATTTAGCGCAATTCCTCGTTCATGATTTTACTATCGATTTCTAATATATACATTTTTTCCAGATTCTAATGTTACAATACTTGTGAGAAACGAATGTTTCATTTCCCAAGTCAGTAATCGATCGTAGGTGTAGATCGTAATAGCAAAAATAAAGATAAAAAAACATATCAACAACTCATTAAAAAAAACCTTTTCCTCCGACATTAATAAAACAAAAACGCAATCCCAACCAACAGCAAGATAACCAAAGACAAAGAAGTAAGAGGAATGGAACAAGGGAGGAGAAAGACACATACCCACACACACCGAAACCTCAGCAGCTTTCGAGCGTCTGGCCTCTTTAGCCCCGAGGGGTAAAGCAAGTCATATCCCAAAGAAAAAGCGCGCGCGAGGGAGGTGGACGTCTCCTCGCTCATCCGGCGCGCTCTGACTGTTAATTAGCTGTTAATTATCGTCCTGCCGCTCGTCCTCTTTGTCGATACTCGCCCGTTCCCGTCCCCGAAGATTTCTCTTCTTTCTCTCCTCTCTCTCTCTCTCTCCCTTTCTCCTCCAAGCTCGATACGCGAGCGCGTAACGGTGAAGGTTTTAATATTACCCTCCCCTCGGCGCGACTTTGAAGCCAGCCCCACGGGCCAGTTGAAGAATGTTAATCGGCCGCGAGGCAACTGGGCGTGAATCGGAATTTAGCGTGCGCGAGGCCCGTTTCCACAAGATCGATACAAATTATAAATCCCGTCAGCGGCGCTGATTATTTATAAATGCAAAATAGAGAATATGGTGTTCGCCGTGCCGAGTGCTGGAATTACGCTTGCAAATCGGAGAAAAGTATAAATCTGCGCGCGCGCGAGCTGAAAAATGTGCCGAATATCTTCTCGCCCGCGCTCGCAGGGGGCTTAATGACACCTTTTGCGAAATATTGATTCTTTTTGTTCGTTTCTGGGTCAGCCGGACGGAGGCGCATGAAAAAGGATGATTGCGCAGCGCGCGGGACAAAAATGTTTGCGCGTTCGGCGGAATGCATTATCGGGATAAATTGCCCCGTGCGCGGCTTGCGAAATATATCGCTGGGCGAACTCGCGATATCGGCTGTTAAATCATCTTTTTGCATTTGCATATCGCGAGATGTTACGGACAAAAGTATGCGAAATACGTTGAGGTGATTCACGGAATGTTTGACCTCTTAAACACACGCTTTGATCCCTCGTAAACGTTGCCCTTTTTTTTCCTCACCCCGGCTCGTCTCGCATTCCAGTAGAAACGGTAGCAAAAACCTGCCAGCGGAATGCAGGGAACGTGCGTATACATTCGGCCTCCTCGGCGGTGCTCCTCCATCTAGGCCCCTTCGCGCTTAATTCGTGGGTTTGCCAATGTGCCTTCCGAGACTCTCCCGATGCTTTCGCAAGCGGCGCGCGTTCTACTCTTGCATATATAGGTAGGAAATAGCGGCGGGGAAATGATTGGGCACTTGGCGAGGTACGACGGCAGCGACGATCGATGGGAAAAGAATGGAAGGTCCGGGCGCAGTTTCTCACGAAATTTCACAGGTATGTCCAGAGGAGGTGCAGCAAAAAAACCAAGCTGGGCGTTCTAGTTTCGAACGCGCGGCCCGCCCTTTTACGCAAGCTTCGGACTTTTCAAGTAGAGCGGTATCGTTTGCTCTTTGGCTTTAGAATTGAGCGCTTCTTGTATTTTACCGAGAAATTCGTAAAGATATGCAGGCTCTTTATGACTAATTAAGTTTAAAGGATGAGGAATCATTGTATTCCAGTCAGGCTAATTGATCCCTCTCAGCATCGATGCTGTTCAGCATTCCAAACAGCTATTTCAACGAGATCACATATATCCCGACAAACATTTCCAGCGAATTCCAGGCAACAAGCGCCTCGGAGAAAAAGTCATGTAAACGGCAATCTAAAATTAGCGAAGAGTACCCGTGTACCTCCTCTCGGCGCGCAGACCGTTACTCAAGCCATACATCGGGAAACGACAACAACAACAACAACGGCACAACCTGCGCGAATCCCCGGCGATATAGAGCACGGCACACGTGTTTCGATCGCACGGGGGATGAACGCGTCCGATATATACCTTAGCGCGTCTTTATCTCTCCGAGTCTCTCGGTGCGCCGCGCGCGCGCTCACAGAGTCGCTATCGCGAGAACATACATTCGTTCTCTGCTTGAGAGCAAAAAAAATGCCGAGAGAGGAGAGAGAAAGATAGGAAAAGGCGCGCGCGGTAATGTCACACGAGAGGCTGATATATGCGACGAGCTTGACTATTTTCCGGCTAATCGTCGGTGAGGGAGTGATATGGTATATGAATGTAGAGAGTTGGATTCTAGGAGTGTGGTGTGGAGAAATGAGATTTGGATTTTCCGGTTGGGTGAAGAGTTAAGTGTTAAGGATAAACTGTGAGGAGTGGTTCAGTTGATTTGATTTTGATTTGGGATTACTGAAAATGGAACACTTGATGGCTTCAGTTTTTCGTATTTTATAATTTACAAAAAACGTCATGACTGTGTATAGAAATTTATTTTTAATGCAGATAATAAAATATATTAGTCAAACGATATTATTAGTCTATTTGTAAAATGTTGCAAATATATTTCAATACTTTTTTTAAAGTATAAATATCCATCCATTGTAATTTTTCACGTAAAATTATTCAAAATACTTGTAAAATAATACTTACCTTTTAAAATACTTTGCATACTTACTAAAAGTAACTTTCACAAATACGCTTCTGCATAAGTATCTAAGCATACTTTTTTGACAAATACTGTTCATATTGCTAATTTTGAAACAAAAATATACTTCTTGAAAAAACTACTATAGCTTTATTTCTACTTTAATCATTTCTGATTCATTGTTGGTACACTTCCGATTACGGATGTATTCAGATAAGCATATTATAAAATAGTGATGTTCGTTTTGCTAACAGACAAAAAAATTCTTATTCATATCAAGTAAACAGTTCAATGTATTAGTTTCCTACCAGATTGTAAACCTGCTGACGTTTACCAGAAAGGACATACCACATTCGTACACCAACATGCACCAAATGTCGAAAGCAAGAATATCAGCTCTATCTCTCTCTTTCTCTTCCGATTTCTGTTTCCACCGGCTCACCGCGAATCTCGCTCCTGATCTACCTTCACAATTCACGAGGCCTTGCCAGGAATTATAAAGATCCCTGGAAAATATGGCCAGGCTACCTCGCGCACATTTGAAATAGAGATATCGCCGTAGCAGCAGCGGCGGCTGCTTCTTGCGCTGATTTACGAGCTCAGATGAGCCAGGACTGATCTGACAAATCGAAGCCACTTAATTATGAAATTTCTCGCGGCTCTCCGAATCCCCCAGAGCCGGCTGTCAAAACAAAGTAATCGCCGCGACTTTCCTACGTACCTGAGCTTCCACATACACACACAGACACTTAGCCGGGGGAGTATATATGTATCTCGGCGAAAAGACGTGACTCGGTGACACGTTTTTCACTCGTTTCTATTATACGAGTGGTAGTTAGCGCGCTCCGGCTCACGATCCGCTCGTTTTCTCGATCTACGTGCGCCCGCGCGAGTGGGTAGATAGTTAGATAAATAGATTGGTAGATGTATGAGACGATAAGGGGATAGATTACGTATATGATTTATCGCTACGGGCGCGCTCGTGTACTGCGTGCGCGGCGCGACGTGTACACTAATTATACAGGATTGTCGGGCCTTTTTTCGTTGTCGCATTGTGCGCCTGGGTGAGCGTTAGAAAAATCCGGCCCTGCGTTTCGCGGAGGTGAATTAGGAAAGGCGGAAAATCATTGTTTTCTCGCGCGGCTTACAATGTTCGCTTGCCAGCCGGCATTGATTGTTCGGCGCGTTATGATATTTCTCCTGCTAATCGAGGCCCGCCGTGTAAAGTACGACTGTGCGAGTCCCATTTCCGCGGTGGCTTTATCTCGCGTTTCCATTTCAACAAAAGAGAAATTTTTTATCAAATTTATGAATTCCATCGGCGAATAAGGCGCGCGCGTACGTTTCAACTCCGGGGCTGAACTTTCGAAAGCTCATTACGCCCGAGTCATTAAAATACCGTTAATCGCGCATTCGAAACAATTTCGAAGAAATCGAGCTTACACACAGAGAGAGAGAGAGCCGGCTCCTCGTGCATCGGAAGCAGCGAAGTCAGCTGAAGTTCACGTGTTACATGCATCCCCGGGTGAAAAAGAGCCGTAACAGGACACGTCTGGGCTTAATAAGCTCGGGGCCGAGCTTCGCGCCGTCATCGCTGGGCCCCCCGACGACCCCGAAAACGAAAAAAACGAGCCGGCCTCTGGAAGGACCTGCCTCGACTGCTACCTGTCGCGCTATCTCCTCGCGTGTATATGAACGTACGGCGTTTAATGACGCTTGACACTCTCGTCGTCGGATGCCACACACCTCGCGCGTATAACGATATATATGCCTGGGCCGATCGGCAGCCGAGATTGTTTCTCGAGAGAGGAGAGCTGGCCCTGCGATCCAGAAAGGGCAATTATCGGAGAGGCGAGGCGCCTCGGAGGGAGTAAGAGAGAGAGAGAGAGAGTCGTGAGACGGCTGTTAGAGAGGCGCAAGAGATAACCTCTTAATCGCTCTGCAGAGGACTTGGGACAGGGAGAGGATGATTTTTCATAGTTTTGATGGCGGGGGTGTAGTGGTTGCAGGAGGTCGAGCTGCTCTTTTTGCGCGGGATTTCGTGGTGCATTACAGGTTTGAAGGTGCAAGGTGAAGTGTTGGGTGAGAGCCAGGGAGAGCGCCAAGTGCGCGGCGAAGTTAATGAAGACGATATGGCTGCGGTTGAGGTGGAACGGTTTCTTGAAGTTGTTTTGATAAATGACTGACGAAAATAATTAAGAATTTTTGAGAAGCTGATTTAATGAACCTTTAATAGGGTTATTGTATTGTACACTGTTAATTATAGTTTTTATATTTAGTTGTTACATTTAGTTAAGTTCTAATTTAGTGATCAGTTATGAGCTGTCTAAAGTTGAACGATTGAGCCTAACTAGTTCCACCTCAATAATAATTCTAATAATTCAGTCACATATTCATTTTTTCAATACAACAAAGAATCTCCATCCTCCCACCAATCCCCCCAAAAAATCACCTCCCTCCACATAATCACTAAATTAAGCGACTCTTCATAAAAGCACATCGCCGAATTTCTTCATTCCCCAGCAACGCGCAGCACCGCTCTAGGCCCCCTCAAAATCACTTTCTCATCGAGCGAGCGAGCTCCTCCTTCGCCGAAAAATCGGCGCTCGCACAATATAAGCCCCCGTGGATGCGGCGCGTCCGTCGTGCCATAGCAATATCGAAGAGCGAGCGCGGGGGAATAATTATAAGCGAGCGTCAGGCCTCGCTCGTCGTCGTCGTCGTCGTTTTCCCTCCTCCGCGAGCGCGAGACACGACTTTAACGGTGCGGATATGGCGGGCGCGAGCGAGCACCGGTAAAAAGATAGCTACTCCACGATAAGGCGCATAAGGACAATATTTCAAGGGAGATTTTAATTGGCCGTCGGTTCTCTCTTGAGAGAGAAGAGAGGGAGAGAGAGAAAGAGAGAGATTAACTGACTTCTTGTGGGTATACTGTGCGTGTGTGTGCGAGTGTGAAATTTTCAGCTTTTCGTGCGGCTCCCCAGCAGTGGCGAAAACATCGCAGAGCCTCAGTTAATAAGGAGCAGGGAAATAATTGTTTTGATCGTTCAAGCCGAGAATTTATCGGTGCCGGCTGTGGAATTAATAATTGAACGGTTGCATCGGTTTTTGTTTATTTCTGAATGTTTTTCTACTTTTCGGTCGCTGCACTCCATTTTTATCTTGCAATTTTTAATTGCCTTTAATTTGAGCAATTTATTATTCTTTAATAAATCAATCGCTTCCCGTAAAAACAATTTATTTTTGCCCGAATACCAAAAGGACCGACACGTTCTTTTTTCCACAAAATAAAGCAATAAAAAACCCTTGATCCAAGGCTCGGGTAAAGCACCGCAGGCCAGCTCGGCTTCTATGAAAGTGGGCCTCTCAAAATTCGTCACGGACGCTCAGCGCGCGCACTACACGACACGACGCTTTACACCGAGAAAGACGAATCAATTGATTAAGCTACGCCTCGTGAGAGAGACCAGCTCGCTGCTGGCATATCTGCCATTGTTTCCGTGTCCGCGCGCTTCTTTCCAGCGCTCCGGAAAAAAAAAATTCGGCGTAATTTAGTTACCATAACAGGCCCTTTTTCTCTCTCCTCGGCCGCCGAAAAACAACCGATTCCTAACTCCCCCCAAGCCGAAGATTCTCACACCTTGCTCGTTGGCTCTCTCGCTTTACCTTCCGGGAATCTCGTCGGCGCGAGTCTTGGCCTCTCTCTCTGCGTGAACCCGTTATCGATGCCGGGGATCTGAAATATTTTTCGATCTTTCGGGGATTTCGAGAACGTTTAGCGCTCGGTAAATGGTCTATTTGTAGAAAATAAGCAGGTTGGAATGAGAGTGGATCGAGTGCGTGCGGGGATTCGAGAAAATGAGGCGAGGAGCTGGCCGTGGAGCGCTGATTTATTTGCAGCATTCTCTTTTGGGGGCCGTTATTAGAGTGTCACTTAATATTTGCCAAAGTAATTGCTTTTTAAGAAAAGTATGGCAGAAGTAAAACGGTAAAAAAAAATACTTTTAATCTCTTTTTCCAAATTACAGCTACCAGTAAGAGCGCGTTTAATGAAATAATGAAATCCCAAGTTATTAAACTAGTTTCGCGGAAATAAGTTAGCGCGATCCCGCAACACATCGACTCTTCGCAAGAGCAATCTTATAATTGGCGCGCCATAAAAAAACGAGCCACACTCGGCATACCCAGTATCTTAAATTATCACCCAAACGCACTCTAATCACTTTATCCATTAGCTGATAAACTAATAGCATTACCATTCCATTTACCCATCGTTCCGCAAACCGCCCAACTAAAAAAACATCACGGCGCGATTTCTCGCTTACATATAAAGTAGATCGGGCGCGCGACCCTCCCCGAGATTCTCACCGTAAATCAGGAGGACGCGCGCGATTTAAAAAGGCCCAGCCGATATATCCGCGGAAAGAAGAGGGCTGGATTTTCCCAAGGAGCCGTGCGAGAGGCGTAAACACGAGTACAACCGCTGCGCGCGCTTGCGCTTCCGTAAAGCTTTGACGGGGCTCGAGTGTAGGTATACCCGCGCCGAGGTAGCTACTCGCGCGAGTTATAAAGCGCTAATAGATGCAATTAGCGATCGCCGCGGGTGTGCATTTTCTATCTGCCGGGCGCGTTCGTTAAGTCGCGAAACAAGTTCCCCGGCTGTACGCGCGTACACGCGCGTAGCGGAGAAGGAGCCAACTGTAATTCACGTATTAGCCTAGGCGGCGCCGCGCGGCTAATTCTCACCGGTTTATTAAACGTGTATCGCCGATGCCTCCTTTTTCGAGGAGAAGGAGGAATCTGATTTATTATGCGGGGCCTGCGCGTATCGATCCTCGCGGTTGCCGGCAGCGTCGGCGATTTCCTTTGGTGTCTGTGGCTGGGCAAAAGGGAAAAATAGGATGGGTGGTACTGTAATGACAATGATAAGGCGTATGATGTTGCCGCGAAACGGTGTATGGGAGACAAGCTGTGCTGCGCTGCTGGATTTTGCAATGTTGCAGTGTAGGATTTTGTAACAAAAGGAATTAGAGGCTTTGGGGCCTTTTTGCTTTTGCGGGAGATTACGGTAGCTTTAGCATACATTATCTGGCGCTGGTATACGGATGCACGCGAGGGATTATTTAGTTTGAGAAGGGTTGGAAATAACACGCGAGGGATTATTTAGTTTGAGAAGGGTTGGAAATAATTGCAGATAACGAATGATTTCCTACGCTGCAAATCAAAGTGGGTAAGATTACACACGGCAAGAGTGTTGTTTTTATTAAAATACATGGTTGCCATTTTTGAGTACTTTGAGATTTAAATTGATTGTCTTGTTTTGTTCAGTGAATTCATTAAATTTCAGATATTTCAAATGATTTATTCCAATTTTTTCCGTGATTTTTGTTATGTGCCAGTTTTTTTGAAAAGTATATTTTATTATCACTTTGACCTTATTAAAAAGAAGTTTATTCTTTTAATTAGTTCTCGATCTTATAACAATAAGTTTCATGAGGTCACATAATTATTTTGATTGAGACTAATTTTCAT
>JAPYZA010003843.1:0-14619 GCA_030522685.1 Eupelmus azureus | reverse complement strand
AATACATTTTGCAAATATTAAAAGTATTCAAAATTTTAATTGTTTGTATTTTTTGGTAACAAATAAAAAAGTTAATTTAGAAGGATTTTATAAATGTACGAAATTGTATTCCTTATATCCTTTTGGACATCAAAAAAGATTTCCCATTTAAAGAAATATTCAAGAATTATGTCACAAAAGAAATAAATTCATTATTGATATTAATTCTATAAAATTATGGGTTTTTTTAGTTTTACTTCTTTTTGGTATTTTTAGTAACTATGTTCTAAAAAAATAAGTATCGAAAGTTTTCACTAAAATAATATTATGGTTAATGCAAAACTTTCCGAAGAGCAGTATGTCACTGTACTAGTAAGTACACTTAAACTATGCCAGATGTTTGAGTAGCAATGTTTACGTTGGAGCAGACTCAAAATTTTGCATTTAACTTTAAAGGTATTCTATCACGTTACAATTTCATTCATAACACTAATCAATTATTGATTTTTATCTTTTTAATTTCACTTTCATTATCAGCTAGTTAAAAAAGTATTTGCACTTGAAAAAGCAGTTTTCCTTATTTTTAATAAATATTTTCTACATAAAAAAGAAATAATAATGCGCAAATTGTATATTCAATATAATTATTAATATTATTTATATAAAATTATAAATAATAAATTAAACTTTCACGGCCACATAGAACTACCGAGCAATTTTATTAATTATGTAGGCAGACGTACGCAAATAGAATTACCAGAGATAAAAGAAACTTCAGAGACCAACTCTCCCAATACCTCGGCACTGCAAAAGCGTTTTCCAATAAAATTTTTCCCACATTAAAACCAGCGATCTGCGCGATAAGCAAATTTAAATAGCCGACAAAGTCGCTGAAAGGGGTGAAAAAAGAAAATCAACGCTCAGGCAAAAAAGCCTCTCGAATCAACCTTTTCACCAGGCCGCAAACAGGATTAAATATCGGGATTGAATTTTCCCCATCGCTGGGAGCGTGTCCCTCCGAGTGCGTCTGCTTATAGCGCCGAGCTGACCTTAAATAGCCGCGGAGCGCAGGGTTAAACGCAATCTCCGCCCCTGTGCGAGCCGATAAATTTTTCCGGATACGTCTATCGGGGCGACGCAAGACGATATAGAGAGGAGAAAAAATCCAAAGCCACTTGGCTCCCGACGACCTTGAACCGTCGTGCTGTCCATCGATCGAGCCAGCTGCATTAAATTTCGCGCCCTTTTATGCTTCGCCCTGGCGATACGATGTGCAGGCGCGTATAGATGCCTGCGTTCTTCGCCTTTTTTCTTTCTAAGCTAGATAAAGCGCGATCGGGAATTCGGTTATATAGCCTCGGCGCCGCCGTCTTCGCTTTGATAAGGACTTTGACTCGACGCGCATAACGTGCGGGAAAGTTGCGTTGGAGTATATATACTGGCTGTGCTCACGCTCTTCTAGTCTGTTTACTGGGATGCGAGGATACGGCTTTTTTTGCGCTGGATTCATCTTGAGAGAAGTTGGCTGTTTCAACGCGGAAGGGAAAATCGGTGGATTGTTTTTTGAAGATAGAGTGTTTTTAGCTTTTCGCGGCTTTTTACGTTCGTTTACCAGAGTTGTGATTTTAAATATAGGTTTCGTGATGTTGCTCTGAAAAGTGTTGTTAATATGTATGAAATTGATTTTAGACGTTTATAAGCATCGACTTGTCGTCATAAAAATAAACATTGCCGATCAATATGTACATACTTTAAATGGATACTTCATAAAATGATTGGAGCTTTCGCACGATAAAGTAATGATCTAAGAAAGTAATAACAGGCTTGATTACTATTTTTACACGAAGTACCTTACTACATATATATTTTTATACTGCTTTAAACTTGTATCATTGATCGGTGTACCTAAGAGTCAAAGTGCATAAATACATTTTTTATAAGATATAAAATTTCTTGAAAATAGGATTTACAAATATATGATATGTGATCGTGAAAGTCAAAAAGCTTTTGCATAATCCAATTTAAATTTTATTGATCACCGTAACACGCGTAAACAGAGGGCCAATGCAAAGTAGAAAAATAAGAAGGAAACACGTACGAAGCTGCCAGATCATGATAAAAGCAATTTGAATAACCTTCTAAAATAGATTCTATTGTTTTTTCAATGAAACACTCTTATCTTGCATAAATTTTAATCGTAAGCGCTATACCTAAGTGCAATTGAATATCTTACTTATAATAAATTTAACTTTGTGTTATGAAAATAGCATTAAACGAAATTTTTAATCGTTTAACATTAAAAATAGTCCTCGTAACGCTATAGTTCAGTATTATATAGTTTACTACATAGTATAAAACGATAAAGTAAATAAACAGCATTTATCATTAATAACACAAATGTTAGCTATATTTTCCTTAAGTTTCTTATACTCAAAACCAAACTTTTCTTTTCCCAAAACTCCTACCTCACATTTGAATCAACTAAACCTGTAACCCAGAGTACAATACACTGTTTGCACGTAGACATACACATGCACTTTCTCGATCAATATTTATACGGTAATTAATACACTAGCCCGCTCGCACACGACTGCAGCAACAGCCCGCTGTAACAACCATGCGTTGTTTATGAGTTAATCTATAAAGAAGAGAGAGACGGAGAGGCGAGTAGGAGAAAGCGCTTTTACTATCCCGAGCCAGCGTGCGGTTGGTCTAATTCGTTAACAGGCTGGAAGGCTGTATATTTCAGATGCATTGACGCTTCGCACACTTGAAAAGAGCTTCGGAATGACAATTACCCCGGCGTGCGTGCGGCGCGCGTTAGAGAAATTTTACGAGCGCCAGCTCTTTTGCCTCTTTAATTCAGCGACCCTATATGTTTTTTTTACTCCCCGGCGCTCTCGAAAACGAAAAAAATTCATTCCCGCTCGCGCGGGAAGCTGACTCTCGGACTTACTTTTAATTAAATACCTGAGCGTTTTATGCGATAAATAAATTACGAGAGCGTCGAGATAGACTCTTCCTCTTGTTTCCTTAATGGCGAGGATGGAGGGTGTCATTCCTGGGCTGCTAATGTTATGGAACGTTATTCTTGGATGGTGGACTTTTTTACTTATCAAAGAGAATATATATTGCGTGTGAAGTTATTTTTTTAGCGTTATCTGTATGATAAAATTTTTGTTTACTTGCGGATAGAAGTGTAAAAATACTGTAATTTATTAATTGTTGTTAAAGCTATGTTTGTCAAAATATTGAATGCATTTTAAAGTAATATACATCTACTTAATAGGAATAGTTAAAACGGAATAGTTTGGCATTACTTTCTAAATCAGTAGAAAATAGGTAAATAGAAAGTACTAATTTTAAGGTACGAAATTCAAAAAAATGACTCAATCAATATTGAACTCGTAGTAAATACAAACATTTTTATAAACTTTATAAAGCTATCACCCATAATATTAGTTCGTAAAGAAAAGACTTAAGATAATATTTATGCTTCGCACAGATGTTTTTTTCACAAAAGGTACATTTCCATTCACGTAATAGAAATCGACCCTGCCTTTTGTAAAAAGTATAATCTACTTTATTATATTAAATTTAAAAAATCTCTTCTCTTCAAAGAAATCGATATCAGAAATTATTACATATAAAAGAAAATCTTACATTTATTGGAAAACTTCGTTTAAACTGAAAAATCTCTTTTTATTTATAAATCACACAATCGACATTTAATACCTAAATCCAAAAAACATCGAAACTTTCCAAACTCCAAATCCCTTCAACAAAGCACCACATAAACAAATGATTTCCCTATCATCAAAAACATCGTGAATACTTTCCTCTCACCCCGGAAGGCCTACTGTCATTGAAAAGCGCTTTCCCAGACCTTAGAATCCGCTCGGAACAAACCGTCACCTCAACCACGAACCACCTCCAGCAGCGACAGCTTCCAAAAAGCCTCAGCACACTCAGCCGACAAAAAGCAAAGTTTGCCGAGTCGAATAAATTCCGCGCCTCTCTCATCTACTTTCTTTCCTCGCCTCGCCGTTTGATCTCACTCCATTATTTAAACTCGCTCGCCTCGAAAGGCTACACCTCCACAGAGATCAAGTACGCGCGCTGCTCTAGCAAACCTTCGAGCAGCATTCGACAATAGAATTCCGGGGGCTACCGCCGAGCCTCTCTCCTAGCCCTGCCAATCAATACGCGCCTCCGCCTCGTCTCCTACGCTCGCGCTTTTATTCACCTTCCGCGTCGCTCTGTCTCCGCAAACGACGCGCGAAGATGCGTCGGCGAATCAATATTGCGGATAGCTGGCCTGATACTTCCGACTTGCCGGAAAAAGAGCGAGTGTTGAAACGTGAGGCGAATCTGTCATCGGCGGCTGGATTTGCAAAAGGGGCCGACAAAGGGCCGGATTATGCTCGGCCGGCTGTTCGCGAAGTAATGTATTCCGACAGCTGTGCGAACAGACCTTCGCGCGGACGCGGAAACGCTTCCGAGGGATTTCTTGATTTTCCATGGGCCGAGGCTCGCGCCTTTCGATAGATTCGCTCTGACATAAGTGGCTGATTTTCGATGACGCTTCTGTGGCTGATATAAATATTTCTCGGGCTGGGGTCGACAACCGGCGGGCTTTGCGCGCTCGAGCTGCTTGGACTTAGCATGTTTGGCCGTGCATGTTATGCGATGTACTGATGCATGATGATTAGGGGGGGTGCAATTTTTCAGATATTGCGTTCGGTTTGTCGTTTGGCCCTGGCGAGTGGTTCGGAAGGTCTCTGAACCCACGCACTTGTTTTCGTGGTTGAATTTTGCGGGGGGAATTAGAAAGGAAACAGTGCTGATTCATACAGGTTGTATTTGGATATATATTTTTTTATTTTTATTGAAAGTATGTTGGCTTTTTTAATAAGAAATTTTATGTCGGTGTAATATTAAATAGATTTTTAGTTTCAAAATTACAAGTAATTAATTTGTGTTGTTTTTTTTCAAATTATTATTAATAAATAATTTTAGTATCAATGACTGTTTAATGCCACTGTTTACGTTTTCTCGTTTATACTGAGACAAGTCAGAGTTAAGCTTGTTATAACATAAGTTATTAGCAAAATAAAACTTTAGAATTATATACACTTTATTTTAATTCTTATTAAAAGTAATAGTGATAAGTTGTAGGCATTTTAATTTACATTTTTTTTCTTTCAATAATATAGGAAATAGAATAATAAAATTTGATTTTTTTATTCTCATTATTTTCATTTCATAATTCTTTTCAGAGCAAAAAAAGTTTTTTTTCGAAAACCCTCCATATACATTGGGTAAAATTGCATAATCTCCAAGACAAACTTGTTCATATATGTAAAGTTCAAACAGTTTAAAATTCCTACAGTCTTTTTTACATGTTAAGGTTAAATTTGAAATCAAAATGTTTAAAATAAAAATGAAAACAAAGGTTTTACTTAATTTTAAATGATGGTTGAAGCATGATCAGATAAATTTGTCTTTTTTAAGGTAATTTTTTTACTTTTTTTCTAATTTTGTAAGATTTTTTGACAGATCCAAGGTGGTGTCGATTTGAACTTATAGATATATCTATTAAAAATGTAAAATTTATTTTCTATATTAAACAAATTCCACTATGATTCCAACTTATCGTTTAAAACCTTTAAAAAAATAGTTCAAACAATAAGCACTGCGTCTAGATAAAAACTAATATAATATACTTAGAATATAAAAGTTTAATTTTTCTAATAATTTAAAATATTTAATGATCGATTAAAATAATGAATTATAAAAAGAAACATTTAAATATTAAACTTTTTATACTAATTATAATAATGCAAAATATACAATGTATCAAATAGCAGGGTATTTAAGTTTAAATTTATTATCTTCAACATACTTTTATTATGTCTGTAATTATTGCAGATGTGAAGTCGGTAACAATAATAAATAGTTTTTTATAAAGTTTAATTAATACAACAATTTTTGGAAAAAAGTAATTAATTTATATACTTAATCTTCTTTTTTCATTTATTTATTTATCGTCGCATCCCCATTAGATGGGTATTAGCGACTCACTTTGTACATTTATCAATTAATCTTTTTATAACTTATCATTACTAATCAATCATTTTCTTATCAAAATATGAATTTAAATTTATTTTAGCCTCATCAACAGCTAAATGAACTAGTCTACATTGCTTTAAAGTTCTGTACTGTACTCCTATATCTTACTAAGAAGAATTATCAGGAGTCTTAAACTCTGTAGTATACTATTCCACAAAATAAATTTATCAAAATTCATGAGTTTTGTATCTATGAATATATATTATAGCAATTTTCTGAATGTATGTTATGTGTCTAATTGTTGCTTAAAAATTTATTACGTGTCAACGACTGTTAAATATTTTAAAATATTATGTTATTTTTACGAACGATTTTCCGATTATGTAATTTGTTTTTTTACATAAATGGTATATCGTCTAATTATTTTAATTGTTTCGAAACAATTTTAGATAAACAAAAATAAATTATTTTGAAAATTTACTGGTAGACTATACTTTTTTTACGTTCAAAATGATTTAATCCAGAGAGCAGTAATTAGGTGCCTTATTATAGTTCATGGCCAGCATGTAGAAGTTATATAGTTCATTAAAATTTAATAAACTTTGCACACTGACCTAAATATGAAATATTTTTAGTCATTGATAGTAAAAGTTGAAAAAACAGTTGTTTTAGCCAGTACCTTTATGCAACAAATGTAGGGAAAAAAATTTATCAACTTAATTTTCAACTCGTTCGATAAGGAAATTCTAGCGACGCTGCCAAAAATAACATTCTAAAAGTGGAAAACCGCAGCTGCATCCAATGCTTTATGCTGCAGCATGCGTTCGATGAGGAGGCAAAATTGTTGGCTCTCAATTGGCAAAAAAAGATTGAAAAAAAAGAGAATTCGCACGGGACAAAATCGATAACTCACATTATATAGTTATTGAAACACGTGAGTTGATTCTTACTCTCGTTCATATAAAATCTTACTTAGTTAAGTATAGGTTATACATAATTGTGCATATTCGCTCAACTTAATGCTTAATTTGAAGTAACAAGAAGCAATTTGCTTCTTTTTGTTAAAATCTTTAAATTAAAAACAGCATCGATTTTTGAAAAATTGTATCGCGCTTTTTGGATTTTACTAGATAAATAACAAGAAAAAAGTTGTCACCTGAAGATTAATGCCAGATTTATAATTCTTCCAGAATAAACAATCTATTATTCTATCCCAGAATAAATTACTAATCAATCTACATCAAGATGATTTTTCAATCTCAAGTAAACCTCTACCCAATACAAAAAAGCAAAACACGCAAATCCAGACTGAAATCACATACACATCCACACACACGCACTCATTAAATCCCTCCATACTCGTCGATAATCCCCACGAGTTAAAATACCCACAACCCCACAGTCTAGTGCAATCAGTCTATCAATACCTTTACTTTTTCTCCCCTCATTCCTATATTGCGGCACACAAGCGTATGCTAATGATCTCATTAGCACGCGCTGGATAAATTCGAAAAAGCAGGCTGCTCACACGTGCGTCTAGCGCAACTCCGCTCAGTCGTTAAAGGGGTGAAAAAGTCGAAAGTGCAGGGTTGAAAAACAGACGAGCTAAAGCGATTGAACGAGCGCGCGTCTTGTTTGTGCGCTTTTCTTCTTTCTTTGTCCGACTCTCGGCGCTCCTCTCGTCTGCCTCTTTTTTTGCTCCTTGCAACGGAAGCGCCGTCTTAGCTCCTGATTTTTTGCGGCCGATTGTTTTTTAGGTATTAGGTAATTGGACGAGTGACATGTACATCGGGATTTTTCGCTCGATGGGGAGACAAGTGCAAATTAGTTTTCGTAAATTGAAAGTTGTGATATGTAAGAAAAATTAGTGAGTTGTTTTTTCTTTTATGAGAGGATAAAGAGGTTTTTTTAGTTCGACTTTTTAATTAAAACGTTGTTTTATGATGTCATGTTTAACTGACTTATCGGAAAAGAAGTTAAAACTATAAAGTTTTAAAAACTCATATAAGTGATTGATATTCAAATATGTGAGCATATATTACAGAATATATTTGATGAATTAAGGCAAAATTCAAAACTTTTTTTTGACGCAATTGACTTTTATTTTCAAGTTATCGAGAATCAATTCATATCATATTGTTTCAAACACTTTTCAAAATCATTTGCAACAAACTTTAAAATTTTTACAGAATTACTTTTTAACGGTTATTG
Organism: Eupelmus azureus; assembly: GCA_030522685.1. Lineage (NCBI taxonomy): Eukaryota > Metazoa > Arthropoda > Insecta > Hymenoptera > Eupelmidae > Eupelmus > Eupelmus azureus. The sequence goes on along the minus strand of JAPYZA010003843.1, from coordinate 6,357 downwards.
AAATACTGTGTTTTTTATTTACATTACACAATAAAATGTTTAGAGAAAATTGACAATGTGAAAAATGGTTGTTAACACAAAAATATTTATTCAAATTGTTTGGGTAATCAAAGGTTGATGGTAAGTTTTAAGAGATTATTACATTAGAAAATATAAATCGTAATCTTATATCGTAAATACAATTATTTTCATTTTTTCAATTTTATGCTTTAACTTATTAAGATGTCAGTGACAAAAAACAGTTGTGTAAATTACAATGCCATTTAAAAATAAATATTGTTAATACAAATGGATTTTTTATATTTTGCAGACTTTGAAATAAGATATAAATTGAAGTAAATAAATTCACATTCGAAATAATTTATTATACATTAAATCTACAAAACAATTACTTTTTTCATGTGTTAGAATTAATATCTACATAGGTAACAGTATAACTTTCATAATTGCATAATTAAGACTTTGTTTTATACGAAGCCTTAAAGTTATATGAAAATGGGCATTAAAAACATTTTGAACTTTAATAAAAACAGGCGTTTCTAAAATAAAATGATGGTAAATAAATAATTTAACAAGTTTTCAAATATCAAACTTTAAATTTATACAGCAGTAAAAATAGCAATAAAAATTCAGAACGACAATCCTCTTTTTTAATATCAAAATTTTAATCTACAAAATATCCTGGTGCTAAACTCTCGGCATTCGCAAGGGGAGAAAAGTTTTGACTTTAAACAAACCGTCAAACATCACTTCCAAGTCAAAACCTTATAAATAGACGCTAAGGACATGGACACAAGGAAAGAAAAATCGGCAAATAGAAATACACAAATAATACTCACGAACGAAGATGTTGCTCATGAGGGTCGCGGGCACGCAGAAGACGATAACCAGCATATCGGCAACAGCGAGATTCATAATGAAGTAGTTGGTGACGGTGCGCATCCTCGGCGTGCGGTAGAACACCGCGATCACGAGACTGTTACCGATCAGTCCGGGCACAAAGATCAGGCAGTAGGCGACAAAGTACACAACGGACATGGCCACGCTGTGCCTGTACCATCTGTCCGGCACTTGTTCCACCGACAGATTGCTCGCCCCGTCGCTCGTCGCCGTCCCGTTAAACAGTCCATAGGCACCCGCCCCCATCTGCAGGTAGTCCCCCTCATCATCCATCACCGTGCCAGCTTCGAACGGCGACATCGGCCTCCTCGTGCTCGCCAGCACGAGCAGCTCCTGCACCGAGCCGTTCACGTACTCGGCGAATATCTCGGCCCTGGCCCCCACGACGCTCCTCAGGTCGCCCAGGGCCGCCAGTCCGCTGGAGCTGGTGGGCAGGCCCACGGCCGACTGCTGCCCGTTGCCGCGCCTACGCTCGAGATCGAACTCGTCCGAGTCGGGCAGCCTCAGCGGGGCCATCTCCAGCAGGGGAGACGGGGGCTGCAGCATCGATACCGCCGCTACCGCGTGGCCTGACAGTTTTAAGCCGTGCTACAACTGCCTCTGCTGGTAATACAGTCACTCCTGCCGCCGCTCCTGATGCTATTGCCGAGGGTAGCGCTGTGCTGGTGGTCAGAGTGGCAAGCTGCCCAGGAGAGCACCTCGACCATGGGATTTTCAGGCTGGGCTTGCTGGGCTTAGCGCTGGCTGGGCTCGACGCTGAGTAGCGCGTTCCAGGCCCTCCTTGGCGCCTCGTTCGCATCCGATCTCAATCCAGGCCAGATGAGACTAGCAGCCACTCGCGGCCCTCTTCGCTTCTCCCGCTTCTCTCCTTCTTCTTCCACTCGACGGGCTCTCGACTCGCGCGATTTTTAGGGCAAGTGGGCCCTGTTAACGAGGATGGTTCCTTTGAAGCTACTACGTCCCTTTGAAGAGCAGTCCGAGAGTTCGTTGGCCGATATTCAGCGAAGGGCGCTAACTGTAGCAGCCGACGCTGAGCTAGCAGACGCCCTCGAGCGCGCGAGCTCGGGGAATCCCAGATAGTAAAGCGCGCGCACGCCACCAGAGCCGCGCGCGACTTTCGCTGACGGCGCGGACTCGCGGATTCACTCGAGAAAGAAGCACACTTGGAGAACGAGGGCGAACGACCGGTAGATAAAGCGCTTCTTGGCTAATCGCGCCCACTTGTTATCGAGTACTCTGACACTTCTCCTCCTTGATCTGCATCGGCCTGCTCGGCGCTTGTTTACCTTTCGAAAAACAGTTCCTCTCGGCACTAGCTTTGACTTTGACGGCAAGCAGCCGAACGATGCAATCGGGTCAGCCGCTCGGGCGGCTTCGATTCTCGGTGATGAAAGGCGATTTTTGTACGTCTGGTTAATATGTGTGTGTGTGAGTTTGTGGGTAAGCGCGCGACAAGCGCGCACTGCAGGCACACGCTCCTGATGAGGCTGCTCTGCGGCGAGGCAAAGGCGGACTACTACTGCTGGCTGCTTGCGAGATGCGCCAAGTCGGCGGGCTGTCTGTGCTGTGCTGGGCTGGCGCGCGCGCCGCGAGCTTCCAGCGGCCCCGACTGCGCAAGCGTTGTATAGTTCGCGCCAGCGCGCGCTGCCGCCCAAGGTATATGCGCTTGAGCGAGCGGATTGTGTGTACTACGCCGCCTACACTTCCCGCGCGTGCCCCCCGACACACGTGCACGCCTATAGAGCGTTTTGCATGTAGGCTACGTGGTGCGCCTTGTCGAAACGCTAAACGGGGCTAGACGATAAGCTGGATTGGCGGTGACTGCGCTTGCTAGTTTTTAAGTTTCGGTTTGTTTTTCTTGGTGATTGGGAGAGTCGTTGAGGTTTTTAATGTATGTGAGTTTTGAAGAGAGTCGTGCTGGCTGTAAGTTTCAATGTTTGAACGTGACTATCGGGTGGGAAAGAATATCGCGGAAATAAAGCTATGAAATTATAAAAGGTCTTTATGGTATATTATTTTTCATGGCAATGCAACGTTTAATAGAAATGTTTGAAACGAGTTGGAAATATGTTTCTGAAAAAATTAATAATTTCTTATGAATAATAATAGTAATTTAGAAGATTATTTATTTTTGAAAAACGAAAATAATTTATTTTCTATTTGTGCAACAAGATGTACTATTGCAATTATTTATAATTTTTCAAAAAATGCGCCAAAATGTCTTTTGAAATTACTCGAAAGGATTTTAAAACCTTTTTGAATAAATTAAGACATTTTGATGTGTTTCTACATGTTTTGAAAAATTATAACACACTTTATTTGATTGATAGCAAGAACATAATTAAAAAACGTAATTAAAAAACATTGTCAATTTTAAGCTTTTAAGCTGGACTTTATGTTTTTACATTCTTTCAAAAATATAGTTATTTTTTCTAAATATTTAGTCACTATTTGATTAAATAAAGTCGAATTGAAAATCTTGGCATTGTTTATAATCCCAACTTCCGATTTGAAGTAATGTTTTAAAACTCGGGTAGTATTTTCTTAAAAAAATTTCTAAATATGTATTTGTGTTATGCTTTGGAAATTTTTTTGCCAAATCTTGGAACTTGTATGTATAATTATTGCATTGCATATTTTCTCATCGGTTTCAAAATAATTAACTTTTTTCACTGTTATAAATGAAAAAAATCATAATTTATGCAAATAAAGATTAAAGTTTCATTTTGATGTAACTTTGGTAGAGCATAACATAAAATTTATCCCTTTACTCCCTCCATAAAAACGCAATTACTCATGTAATAAATAGAATATTTATTTTGAAATCGAAAGATGAATATATCTACTTCAACTCATATGTATATATGTATGTCCGTATGAGAAAATTAATAGCACAGCAATGCCGCCTTGCTGAGTCTGCGAAAAAACTATAACATGCATCTACACGTACATGTGCATTTATTATGAGTTAAAGCTTTAATGATTACAAAAACAGCGAAAATGGTAAACTGCTTGAAAAGTCTGGAAGGTAATTATTGAATTGAGAATGATTATGCTGATATCAAGCAATACTAATCTTTTTATTTAAAAAAATGTTTAAAAATTACGATTCTATAATACTAATAATATTTAATATAGATTTTCACTTGAGAATTATAAGAATTTTTGATGAAACAATTAATCCATTTTTGTTTTTAATTTATCAAATTTATTTCTTTTATCTGAGGTAATAAAACGGAATCTTGGGAACATTATTATTATTATTATTGATAAACACACTTAAAACCAGAATGTACTTTTTTCAATCAAATTTGTTTGAATGTTCCTTCGATGAGTGAACTGTAGAAATTTGTTAATAATATTCAAATGCGTAAATATTATAAAATAAAATTAAAATATAAATAATTTTGCAACGTCATTCATTTCAACCTTCTTATTGACAAATTACTTTAAGAATTTTTTTATAAATACTGTATTCAAAATTATAATACTTAGTTTTAAAAAAGATCTAAGTAGGTTACTTCAGTTTTTTAGTTTTGATTATTGCAGAACTTTTCCTTAAGATCATAACATCATCTATCTCAATATGGCGCAAAATTAGTAGTAGCGTTCGATCAATTTTTATAATCAACAGCACTCGAGTCAATTGATGCTGATTTACTTCAATACTGAAGGCCTGAGAGCTCGGCTGCAGAATTATTTGGCTACTAAAACCATCAGGTTGCCATGCTGGACTATTTTAACATTTTCTTTTTTTTTTGTTTTAAATCTTTTCTCAAATACATTTTTGTTATTGATTTATATAATTTTATTTATACATTTTTCCTACAAAAACTGGTTTATTAAATTAATTTTTTATCTATTAGGATCAGGTGGATAAAATATTAATAATAAATGATTAAAAAATAACATTTGACATAAGAATAATAGAATAAAAATTGTAGAAATATTATAACACTAAAAATTATATTAATAAATAAATTAGTTATGCCATTGTATGTTTACACCTTACTTATTCCACCTTTATCTTACCATCCTTTCAGAAATAGTATATGTTCGATAAACAAACGGAGAAGGTATGAGTGTAATATTTATTAACATTTATCTTCTTATAAATTTATAAGAAATAATGTTATGTACTTATTCTAAAATCAGGTTTATCGTGTACTGTAATAAGTATCTTTTTACTTAATCTTATCGTATCTTGTTACTAAAAAAATATAATGTTATCTACAATAAGATACATTATACATCTTATTTGTATTATTTATATAATTACATGTTTGTATTATTTATATAATTATAAATAATACAAAAAATAAATAATGTATTTTATTTTAAAAGATATACTTTAATTTTTATTGTCTAATATTGCAAATTATTAATATTGCTCTGCGAAAAAAATAAATAATAAATGTATATTCAATATGTATTCAATAGATATGAGTACGGAATTATTATTTATTGTATAATATTCAATATATAAATATACAAATATAAATTTATGTATAAAATATCAATATAATAAGGAGAACATCTCAATAAACACCTTTTCAGTTTTTTCAGTTTGCAAGTAAAATATAAAAATGACATAAATCTAGACGCACCTGACAGATGACAGATCTCGAACCTAGAAAATAAAAATAAAAATTATTCTAAATCGCACATCATTTGCTATTGATAAACATGCAATTTGAGGCTTTCTTTATTTCCTCCTTAGATGCATAATACACTATTTTCTCTAGAGAGGCTGAAAATACAATATTCTCGGATTGATGCCAGGAAGGAATGGGATACATTCCAAATATTACGAATAATAAGTATTTTTGACAAGTTTCTCTATGTAGATGCGTAATATAATATTTATTCTTATTATGAATAATTGATTTCTAAAGTCAATTCAGTCCGAAATACATGTTAATAATCCTCAAAAGTGTGTAAATCTTTAAAATATAATTTCGCAGTTTTCTGAATTAAAAATAGAATATTTTTGTTATTAAAAATTAGAATTAATGAAACTTATTAATTATACTTAAAAATCAAATAGCAATGATAACTTTAATGATAAAATAGCTAAGAAAATTGTATACACATCTGATTCTCGGATAGGTGACTGTATGTACAATTGATGCTCATTAATAAACGCACATCACTTTACATTATTAGTAGCCATGTTACTAAACAATGCTTAGGTTAAGATATATAAGCATTTGGCAAAATTACCTCGCAGACCTACCTTACCGATATCTTGTACTGTTTTCTCTGGCTGCAAATTAATAAATCTTAAGGGCTGCTAAAAAAACTTGAGAACTCAATCAGGAGTCAATTTATTCCGAGCCAATTTTAAAATATTTTATGATACTAGAAATTGAGAGTGCGCGCGCGCATTACGTTTGTTTAGCTGTACTTTAATGACAATTTATAAAAAGTATGAAAAGAGTAAATACATTTTACACA